>JASAMY010000773.1:0-142465 GCA_030248085.1 Paralinhomoeus sp. GSCO2_6 | reverse complement strand
GCATTACAACAAGTCGACTTAGACGTGCACAAGATCTTCCGAAAAATGGCGATTCATCCCTCACACTCACCCCACACTCACCTATTCTCATGTCATCATGCTATGATGCATGCATACGATACTGTAAGAAAATCGGTATTAAGCGACGAGTATCGGGTGCACAGGGCCAGGGGCTCTTCTGAATGTGTGCGTGTCGTGTCGCGCAGTCGATCACTTCCTTTCGGCTAACACCAGGAAGAAAGGACTATTTATTGAAAATTTATTTGAAAAATTGTCGGAATTATTGGAATTTATTTTCAAACGCAAATTCACTTGTGGTTGTGGGTCGCTACAAAAGGTGGATAAAATCGACGGAGACGCTTAAACCGATCTTACGGTCAATGAAATTCTGACGTATACATCCATCCATCCCGGACCTTGAACTCGGACAATTGTCCAGCCAGAAAGGTTTCGACAGAAACGTTAGGCTCACGCCCTTTAACAAAATAGCGTCACGTATTCACCTTTTTTTGCAGCCACCTGCAAATTTTTCCCTAATAGTATAAGCGACTATTTTCCAAACTGACCAAGAGCGAGGCGGACCAATATTCTCGCGTTATCCTCGTCCATGCTCTCGATCTGAAAGACAATGGCGCCTCTGTGCATCATAGGTGGGCTCAGGGGTCGTCTAGGGGGGGTTCACCTCCCCCTGGCTACCGTACCGCTTTTTTGCGGGACCGACCCCCCCCCCCTGGCCATCGCCATCCTGGAGAACTTGCGGGAAACCCTCCCTCAATATTAAAAAAAATGGGTAAAGATGCGTGTTTTTGTTTCTTTTTCAGTGTAGTATGACCCAAAAACGCCTGAAAAGTGGTATTTACACCTTATTTTGACCCATTTTTAGACCAAAACGTACCCATTTTACACGTTATTATGGTGCAGAAAATCCTCCACTTAAACCACCCCTCCTCCAAAATTCTCAATCCCATTCATTTTATCCGGGATGGCTCTAGGACCCCCCCTCCTCGAAACTCCCAGACACCCCCCCCCCTGGCTTTTGGACCAATCTACACCTATGCTGTGCATGCCACTCTCTGGTGTCCGCGGTGACTTGCACGCCCCCCTGTCCATACATGTCTCTGTGCGGGCCTTTCTCGACCTTGACGAAGGCGCCCACCTTGACGGAGAGTGTCTGCTGCTGCTGCTGGCTACTGCTGCTAGACTGGCCCAGCTTGTCGCTGGCGAAGTCCTTGCGTCGGACCTGCTGCACCAGAGGTCGGTCCGCTCCCAGACCCATGCCCTTGGGACGCAGCGCGGGCACCTTGACCGCGACCCGCCTGCCACAAGAAGCCCTTTAGGCGAAAGAGCGCACGCCCATTATTCCAAGCGAGTATGCGCGTACATTTTGTTGGTCCTGCCGATGGGCTCGCCCTTCCTCCAGCCCATGCCGCGCAGCATCGCGAGGCCGAACGCGTCGATCGGCACCTCCCGAGTGCGTCCGCCTCGTCGCTCTGCAAGCGACGCACGCACGAACGGACGCTGCGACTTTCGAGTCTGAAAGGTGGGTGGAAAAGTCACCTCGTCTGGCCGGAGGGACACGTCGAGTTTCTCATCGTTTTTCGAAGCCGTCGGGCACGCGGTTGCGCGAGCAGCAGCGGAACGGACAGCGAGACCGCTTCCTCCTCCTCCTCGACCAGCCCCCCATCGCCTTCCTGCTTTATCGACCCGCCTCTTTACGCAGAATGTTTCCCTTCATCAACTTTCGTCTACAAATTGATGCACAATTTGGGAGCATATTGATAACCCTTGAGCAGTGCGTCCTTGGCGTCTTTCAATAGCTTCTCGCTCTCGGACAAAGGTGCTGTAGCGTCATGGCCGTTGGCGAGCGCGGAACTGCCCTTGGCTTCGTTGTCACAAAACTTTTCCTGCAAATCCGTGGCCCAGGAATAGGGCAGTGATCATGGGAATGACCAGCTCCTGCTCACTAAAACCACCCGGTGCGCGGACCACCGACAATTAGTAGGCTCGCACGCACAGCTAACACTCACTCGTGTATCCTGAGTTGGTCGGACGTCTTGATTTCTTCGATCTTCTCGACTTTGGCGCGGAAGTCGTCGGATGCGAGCGCGCTGTCGGCTAGCTGGCGCTTCACCGAACGCGAGACGAAGCCGAACAACAGCTTCTCGCTCGCCGCGGCCTGCTGCTGCTCCTCCACGCCCAGCACTCGCCATCTCGACGACACGACAGACGACACTCACGCGAAGCACGGGGGCCTAACGAACAAAAACGAAGTGGCATTTCGGTGAGGGGGGGGGGGGGGGGGGGGGGGGGGGGGGGGGGGGGGGGGGGGGGGGGGGGGGGGGGGGGGGGGGGGGGGGGGGGGGGGGGGGGGGGGGGGGGGGGGGGGGGGGGGGGGGGGCGGGGGCGGGGGGGGGGGGGGGAGGGGCGGAAAAGGAGAGAAAAAAATAAAACAAAAAAAAAAAAAAAAAAAAAAAAAAAAAAAAAAAAAAAAAAAAAAAAAAAAAAAAAAAAAAAAAAAAAAAAAAAAAAAAAAAAAATAATTTTATTTTTAATTTTATAAAAAAAAAAAAAAAAAAAAAAAAAAAAAAAAAAAAAAAAAAAAAAAAAAAAAAAAAAAAAAAAAAAAAAAAAAAAAAAACAAAAAAAAAAAAAAAAAAAAAAAAAAACAAAAAAAAAAAAAAAAAAAAAAAAAAAAAAAAAAAAATAAAAAAAAAGGAAAGCAGTACAGCGTCAACGGCATCGTCATCGAAGATGTTTGAATACTGTAAAGGAGACGTACACTGCTCAAATTTGCATTTCATTTGTAGTTTTCAAAGTTCTTGCCACTGCCAGGAGCATGAGGAGCACGCTTACAAACTCGAGAGATGCGTATTTCTCTATGCAGCGCAGCTTTACCGGTTGGTGCGACCCCATCTGCAACGTTGGTTTCTCCACAACATGCAGTATCGTAACCAAGTCCACACATGTAGCAGGAACAAGGAAAACCCAACCAACGTCATAGGGTGTTCAGTTGTGGCTTTGTACTGAAGGTACCGTTATCCTTCAAGATTGCGTTTTGCTTACTTTAGGCATAGGTCTTGCTTAGGCTCAGACGGGTCAATTGATCTATTTATCGGTTGCGAAGTAGCAAAGCTTTCAAAAACCAGTTTTCCCGTACGGACGTTATTCACGCAATGGCTGCTGTAGGTGCCCCTTTTCGTGTAAGTTACGAATTGCATTGTGAAGGGACCGTAGTTGCAATGGCTTGCGTGATTTGCTCACTCTCTAGACTCTAGAGACATATATGAAGTTTCACACGCAGGAAGAACCGTGTATACATGATTGAATACACGTAATTCGTTGAGCAAATATAGACGATCAATTAGGAGCAACGAGCAATTCCTTTCTTTTTTATGTTGAACTTAACAGTTGAATGTTGAATTGGCTTTGCGACCACTTATTTAAGCGTAGTGTAGCGTAGCGATATTGCTATCACAAGCAAAACGACGTAGAACGAGCCAACAGGTTGTTCAGGACCCGATTCCTTCGTGGCGGCGGTGTTTCATTGAATGAAGCAACACATGACAAAAAAGAACATCACCGAACAGAAAACAGCAATGTAACTTTTTTGAGAAGTCTCGTACAGTATTCCTTGCGGTCTTCTGTATCGAAAGCTGCGGTGTCGACGCGGGGGCACGCTTGCACGGCGCGTGGTGAGTGGCCTCGCTCCGCGCCTTCAGCGCACGCGAATGCAAGTGCAACTCTTCATTAGCTGCGGCGGCGACACCATTGCTATTTGGCCTATGGCTTACAGCTTAGGCTCATGGCTTAAAATGCATGGCTTATGGCTTATCGTTCGTTATTTGTGGTCTAGGAGGCGTATGGGTGTGTATGTATTGCATGGTCTAGGAGGCGTATGGGTGTGTATGTATTGCAGTGTACTTCAATTGATAGGGCAGCCAGCAGCGTGCATTTCCATAGGATCGTTTCTTCCATTATACAATCGTTTGTTTCCATTTCGCAATCGCTAACGCACGGAAAAATATACCGTGCAAATACCGTAACGAAACGCGTATAAAGTGCGGCCTGTTTTGCGGTAAAGCGTTGTCTCCCACCCAAGTGGTTACGCTTAAATGCAGCACACGTTAAATGCAGCACAGGTTGTATATGATAAAGAATGCAGGCAGGTAAAGTATGCAGGCAAGTCGACTTTCGCTGCCTAAGCCTAAGACTAAGCCTAAGCTAAAGCCTAAGCAAAAACCAAAGCCTAAGCCTAAGCAAAGCCTAAGCCTAAGCTAAAGCCTAAGCAAAAACCTAAGCCTAAGCCTAAGCAAAGCCTAAGCCTAAGCAAAAACCTAAGCCTAAGCAAAGCCTAAGCCTAAGCCTAACCTTAAGCCAAGAAAAAGCCACGGAAGTCAACTTGCTTGCATACATCACCTGCTTGCATGCCTGCATCCTTTATCACATACAACGTGTGCTGCATTTAACGTGTGCTGCATTTAACTGACACCCCAATATTAGAAGACGACAGCGAGGAAAAGGCGATCGCTGTGAGGGAGCGCGGTTTGACAGGGCGCTCCCTCCCCTATGTTTGTACATGAGGGTGCCTCGCTCACTGTCGTCGCGTCGACGGCGACGCGACGACCAGACAGTCAAGTCAGTGCGCGATGCTTTGTCCTGCCGGCCTGCTCAGTTAGGCAGAGTCTGTCTGTCGGTCTCCTCCCCTGCCGCCTCGTTGTGCGCCCTGGCGGCGCACAAATGAACGTCGCACGGTCGGCCGTCGGCAGTGGCACGGGGGAATGCTGATTCGTCGCCTTGGCGACAGCAGTTTTGAAAAGGCGCATTGAGCGAGGCGGCGACAGCGAGCGCGGGCGGCCCAGCATCCCGGCAACGGAGTCGACGACGCAACGGACGACACGCTCCATTCGCGTCCTCAGTCGATCGGAAGTGGCGCTGATTAGAGACGGCCGGCAGACGACAGACCAGAACGTCATGTCGGCAACGACGGCGACCACTTCGGCCGACTCGTCGATCCACGAGGAGGGCTGCGAGACGGCGACGACGGGCGAGGAGGAGGAGGAGGAGGAGGGAGCGGCGTCGTCGTCGCCCCGCCGCCGGGCCGTCAGCTTCCAGACTCGGTCGCGGGCGACCATCGACAGCTGGAGTCTCGTCAAGCGACGCATCCGCGAGTCGTCGCTCTGGCGTTCCATCCGCTGCTTCTGCGCCGCCATCTGCCTGCTGATTCTCGTCCACTCGGCGCTCAGCACGGGCTACATTCCTTCGGTGATCACGACCATCGAGAAACGGTTCGAGCTCCGCTCGCGCACCTCCGGCCTGATCGTGAGCTCGTACGAGCTGGGCAGCCTGCTCGCCGTCATGAGCGTCTCGTACTACGGCAGTCGGGGCCACGTGCCGCGCTGGATCGCCGCCGGCGCGCTGCTCCTCTCGGCAGGCGCACTCCTCAGCGCGCTGCCCCACTTCATCGCCGAGGACTCTGCGGCCGCCGCGCTCCGCTTCAACATATCCCTGCTCAACGGCATGCCCACCCTCTGTCGACGCCCTCCTGCGCCCTTCACTGACCGCCTACAACACCACGCGCTCCTTAACCAGTCCGCAGTTGGTGACGTCGACCTCGACTTCAGCTCGAACACCTCCCTGAACGACGATGGCCTCTGCCACGAAGGGGCTCACTCGTCCAATAACGGTCTGTACGTTACCTTATGCACTGCTATCGTTTTAAGCTTATGCAAATTTTAACAATACGGTACCGTTGATCAACTACAGTATGAATGATTATTGTTTTTCCATTTTTCATGCATGCATTCTTGCAGTATACGTATATTTTCTTTGTTTCTTTTTTGTTGTTTTCTCGACAGCGTTCGTTCGGTGTGTACGTCTACATTGAGTCCTGGGCCAAGTGGTGCTCTTCTAGGCGTGGGCGGCAGTCCGATCTTCACGCTCGGCGCGACCTACGTCGACAACCATCTCTCCAAGGAGGACTCGGCCGTATACCTCGGTGCGTCGCCAGAGCTGTAACTGACGATCGAAGGGGGGGGGGTTGAATTTACACCTCTAAGCGTCGCCCCACGGTACTCGGTCTCGTGTCCCTGCTGACGTTCAGCAGCGCTCGCCCTCTCATTTCAGCACTGATGTACGCGACGGTGGCGATCGGGCCGCTGCTGGGCTTCCTACTTCGACACGCTCGTCCTCTCCAAGTTCATCAATCCGCCCCAGCCTGCGGACCTGCCCGACTCGGCCTTCGTCGGCCTCTGGTGGGCGGGCTTCCTCCTGCTGGGCGTCCTCTACGCCGCCGCCTCCCTCCCCTTCTTCGGCTTCCCAAAACGTCTCTCCGCCGCCGTCGCCGATGCGACGGCGCCCACTGCGGGCCAGGACGACTCGTTCGAACCCGACGAGGTCGTGCAGCTCTGCCAGAAACGGAGTGCGACCCAAGAAGAACGGCAGACCGACGAGAACTCGAAGTTCCTGAGGGGACTCAAAGGTGCGAGCATTGCCTGTTCAAAACGGTGCTAACCAGTCGATCGGCGTTGCAGAAGCGCCGCGCGCGACCTCGCGTCTCCTCTGCAACGGCGCCTACGTCGTGACTTCGCTGGTGGGCTGCTTTGAGCTGGCCATCGTGAGCGGCTTCACCCTCTACCTGCCCAAGTACCTCGAGACGCAGTTCGGGCTCACCAAGTCCCTGGCCAACATCATCACTGGCATGTCGTAGCGTCACGTTCCGCGGTGGGTGTTCGGTGTCGACACGAGCGCGCATGCGTCTAGGCGGCGTCGCTCTGCCCGGCGCCATCGTCGGCATCCTCATGGGCGGCTACGTCTCGAGGCGCTACAAGTTCGAGCTTCGCGGAATGGCCACCTACGTGCGTGCGTGCGTGCTCAGCGCAGTGACGATCGAGCCTATCCCGGCCCCTATCTGCAGATCCTCTGCATGAACCTGCTGGCGCTGACCTTCATCAGTAGCTTCTTCTTCTTCGGCTGCGACAACATCAATCTCGCCGGCGTCTTCACGCGCTACAACCGCTTCGAACCGTTCCCGAAGTCAGTGGGAGTGCATTGTTGTTCATTCGAATATGAGACGCCACGGTTTTAGTCCCCTGCAAGAGTCGTCGCTCGACATCCGCGACCCTTGCAACGCGGGCTGCGGATGCTCGCCCGACAAATTCGAGCCTGTCTGCGGCATTGACGGTGGGTCCTCTTCTAGGCTGTGCAGCTCCGAGATACAGTTACGGTACTCCATTTTCAGGAAAAACTTATTTCTCGCCCTGCCTCGCCGGCTGTTCAAAGGCGCTCTTTTTCGACACGAACATTGAACGCAGGACGATTCGCGGCCGCTTCAACCTAACCAAATTGGTATTTGGCTGTTGCTGCTCATTTGGCTGTTGGGGCGCCTTTTGACCAGAGATTCACCAATTGCAGAACTACACTGACTGCTCCTGCATTCACCCAGCGGTTGCTCAAGAGGGTGGCGACGCGGGGCAGGTGCCGGGCCGTCCGGTGGCCTTTCTCGACCCCTGCCGCGGCGGCTGCGCGATGCTGACGCCCTTCCTCTTCTTCCTTTTCCTCGTCTGCGTCGTCGCCTCCAACAACCAAATGCCCATCGTCATGACCACGCTCAGGTACGTCCCCCCCGAACCCCCCTCCCCCCCACCGGCCCAACCCCAGCCTCGCTCGCTTTCACTTTCCAGTGTCGCCACCGGGCCTTGGCATCCGTCTCAGTGATTTTGACGCACCAAAACAACGCTATGAAGACTCTATTCTGACCAATGAGTACTTATTACGCTATTTTGGTGCAACTTGTGTCACTATGGATCTAAACCCCTCTTTTGAATCTGGAAACCCTCCCCTCAAACGGCCACCTTCTCCCCCCCCCCCCCCTACGACTGACCCGGTTTTAGGTAGTGGCTATGGCTGGCCGTGTGGCTGCTAGTATCTGATTCGTGGTGTTCAGGTTGCCCCCCCCCCCCCCGTCGGACTGGGCCGGTCTTAGGTGCGTGCGTTGCTTGCAGGGCGGTGCGGGAGACGGAGAAGGCGTTCGCGCTGGGCCTGCAGGTGGTGATGATGCGCGTGCTCGCCTACATCCCGGCGCCCATCCTCTTCGGCAGCGTCATCGACACCGCCTGTCTCGTCTGGAAGCCCTTCCGCGCGTCCCCCAACTGCGCCGCCGCCGACGCGGCTGCGGCGGGCGTGGACGGCAACGCGTGTCTGCTCTACGACATCGAGACGTTTCGTCTGCGCTACGGGGCGCTGATTCTCCTGCTCAAGGTCGCCGCGACCGCCGTCAGCGCCCTCCTCGTCCTCGTCGTCTGTCGGCGAGGCGCGCGCGACGCCGAGAAGGCGGGCGGAGTGGGCGGCGGCGGCGGCGGTGGCGCGCGGCCCATCACGATGTCGGAGGTGGCGCATCTCGTGGGCGAGTGGGACAACCTCCACCTGGCGCCGCTCGCGGCCGCGCCCTCGCAGCGACTGTGGCTCTCGGAGGAGGCGCTGCACCAGCACCAGCACCGGCAGAAGAAGCGGCGCGGCCATCTCAAGACGCTCTCTTGCTGACGACGACGACGACGACGAGCTTCTCGCACAAGACACTTCAGGCAGCAATAGCGCGCGTCCCCAATCTGTTGACCTCGGTGGTGGGGGTGGTACCGGTAGTCGCCGACGCCTTCTACAGCGCTGCCGCGACGAGCGGTGTTGTATGAGAGAGAGTCTTACTAACGGCAGCTTCAGCCATGTACAGCGTGCTCGCGCTTCTGAACTTGCCGTGAACCTTGTCACGCGCGTTCAGCAACTGTTGTTCTGTCATCTGTGCAGTCTGCACTCCCTGTCGTTACTGTTATTGTTGCAAAGGTGGTGACTTCGCGAACTAACCATCACACGTTGCTGCGATACGATTGTTTGGAGCTGTTGTTGTTGGTGGAAGTGGAGAGGGCACGCAAGTATTCAATGGAATTGTACGTCGCGTTCTGTGGTTTCTCGAGTTATCTCGTCGTTCCCCCGTTTGCCGCGAGACTTCCTTTATGCGAGTATGTTCACCACGCCGTGCAAACGGTGCAAAAGGTCAATTCGAATGGTTCGTTGTCCAATTCAGCACTAAGATGCTCACACCACACGGTCACTGGAGTGCGCCGCCCCCAGTGGCACCACTTGCATGTCTCCGACATTTGTAGACCCCTCGCACCGCACTTGACCAGCGCGGCGGGGGGGGGGGGGGTAATCCATCGAGGTAGCGTCCAAGAGCTGCATATCTCGCCGGCCCCGCAGAAAATCCGACAGCGAACAATTTGGTTGATCTTCCGCTCCCAATTTACTCTCGAATTGTTTGCCTCTTCGAGTAAGAGACGGTTGTGGTTCTCTAACACGACATGATGAATACACACCTGTACACGGGCCTGGAAGAGTGGGGGACGGTAACTGGCAGAATTCTGGTTGGTCTGTAGCAAAAGTGGGGGGATAGCGGGCCGTTTTTTTTTGGTTATACTAGTACTTTATGGTCAAAAATTGATATAAATTAGGTCTAAACAATGTTATTTAGCTGTTTTACGGTCATATAACACTGAAAAGCACTGAAACACCCCACCATTTACTCACTTTTATCGTTTAGACAGGGTGAAACTTCTGGGGGGGGGGGGTTGGGGGTGTTTGTGTGGGTGTTGAAAAATAGTGGGGGGGGGGGGGTAACCCCCCCGCCACCCCGCACCCCAGTTACCAGTGGCGTAGCCAGGATCCGGATTTGGGAGGGGCACAATTGCTATTTGTGTCTAACTGAGAATTTCCCCCTTTTGGAAAAAATCGGGTCTGTGAAAATTTTGGGAGGGGCAAGCGCCCCCCCCCCCCGCCCCACCCCTGGCTACGCCACTGCCAGTCACATGTATGGATGAATACACATGTGGCTCGTTTTTTGACTGACGAACTACTCCTCTCAAAAATTTACTTTCGTAGTATGCACACGCGTCTGAAATCATTTCATCCAGATAATTCTAAAGTTTAAAAAGCGAACCGGTGCAAGGAAGTATCCCTACAGTATACTACACGACAGGACATATAAAGTTTAGCGCCATCATAGAAAGACTTCTTTACACCATAATCGACTTAGGCCTCCTCGCTGCACCTCTGAAACCAGTCGGTGACCTGCAAGCAGCGCGACGGCTGCGCGTTTAGTGCGGGGTCGCGAGGGATGGGGGCGTACCTTCACGCGGTAGGCGGACTTGGAGAGGAGACGCGAGTCGGAGCTGCTGTCGGGCCGTCTGCGGTCGACGCGCAGCGCCGAGGCCGCGGGCTCGCTGAGGGCCGCGCCCACCACCGCCTTCACGTCCGCCATCGTCTCGCCCGACGCCCACGACGCGCACTCCGCCGCCGCAGCGCAGCCACGCTGCCGCGAATCCGCTGCGCTACCCGAGGCCCTGCCAACGCGGACAGTCGATGTGACTGGGGCATAGGAGCGCGCGAGCCGCTCACCGCCCCTCCTCAGCAGCCGCACGGCCGTCGCCGTCGTTGGGACTGGACGGGGCGGTCCAGCCGCGCGTCGCCGGCTCCTCGGCCAGCTTCTTCCTGTAGTCCTCGAGCCAAGTCTGCACAAGAACAGTACCCACGGAAACAGGGGTGGCGTGAGCGCAAAGTGTGGGCGCCAGCGAACCTGTATGGGCGTGTCGTCGACGGCGAGGACGCGCACCTCGAACGCGTTCTGACTCTGCCGTCCATTCGCCGCGACGGACAGCACGCTGCCCTTCCACACGTCGGACGGCGACCAGCGGCTCAGCCGCATCCACGGCGCCTCCGACAGCGCAAACAGCTCCTGCAGCCATCCTCATTGGCCTCCCACGCCTCCAAAGGCCCAAGCGAGCGACCGACTTCGCTGTCGACGACGCGGAAGCGCAGGGCGGCGGGCGGTTGGGCGGCGTGTCGACGCTGCATGGGCCGCAGCGCGCTCAGCTCCACCTCGCGTCGCAGGCCGAAGTCGACGAGGAAGACGCGCACGCGAGTGGAGCGCGGCGGCCGCGCGTTCGTCGCCGAGCAGACGGGCCGCGGGTCGTACTGCCGGCCGCTGATCACCTTGCAGCGCGCCCACACTCCCACCGCGCTATGGCCGCCGCCGGCCACCAAAGCCGCCACCTGCAACGGCTCCTACCGTACGATCGAAAGAGCGGGCAGGACGCGGAAAAGCAGTACGCACTTCGGTGCGCACGAGATAGGGACGTCCGATGAGGACGCGCTCCGGCGAGCTGCCGCCCCCGCCGGCGGCGTCGGCGAGCACTGGGGGCACGAGCGCGGAATAGCGGCGCAGAAGGCGCTCCTCCACTGCCGACGCCGACTCGTCGCCCACCAGCGGCTGTCCCACGAAGCGCGCGAACGTCTCCACCCACGTCACCTTCACCTAGAAGCGGCGGACGCGCGTGCGGGCGGACCGGGCAAGCTGAGGGACAGAGCTCTCCCTCACTCGCGACAGTCCGGCGGGAGGGGCGACGTCCTGGGGGAAGGCGGTCGCCACGAGCTCCGATCCGTCCGTGTCCATCTGTCGGAAAACTGCTGCTGCTGACGGCGACAGAGTCGGCCGCATGCCGCTCCCTCCTCGACTGACTAAACTTCGCGACTTCAGCGCGAAGCACACAATACACCACAACAGCGAACGGACGTACACGTTCTGGATGGCGCAGTCCACGACTGCCGCTGCCAGCCGCTGCAACCGCCTTCGTCCGGGCCTGTGTCGAGCGCGCGCCTCGTCGGCGGGCGGCGCGACGGCTCGTCCTTGGAGGATACTGCTGGCGGCGCCGCGAGCGGAGGAGCAGTCGGCGGCGGCACCTCGAGATTGTCCATGTAGGCGAGCGGCGGCTGCGGTCCACCGTCTGAAGCAGACACAGCACACCAAATCCAACCGACCAACGGCCCCGTCGGCGACTCACAGCACTCGTCGTCATCGTCCGAGTTCTCGTCGTCGTCGCCTTCATCCGTCTGTTGAGGAGACTCGTCGTTGGGGGAAGCGAGCGCCGCGTTGCCGTCGACGGCGGCGTTGGCGTCCACGGCGCGAGAGCGGGCGGCGGGCAGGATGCCGTCGAGATGGACGACGGGCGCCGGCGCTCGCGTGCCGTGCAGCACGCGGACGGCGTAGCGCCAACGCGCCTCCTAAACGGACATACGCAGGAACGAACTACGGGCCGGGCACCGCCAATCTCCGCACGTCGGGATCCAAACCGAGCGCCTGCGCGATTTCCACTACGGATCTGTCCACTTCAAAGATCAACCGATCCATTTTCTTTCTTCTCCTAAAAAAAGACATACAATCCTACTACCTCCGTGAAAATGAGCATACGAGTGATGAGATACGCTGAATGATATGGATATTTGCATATACAGGAGCAACTTGGTTCACACCCTGGTTTACACATACTACGGTATGTAAATAAGATATGCAAATAAGAAAATTTTGAATGATTGTTAATTTGTACATACCGTTTCGAAACCGTCGCTACACAGTCACAAAAGGACGCATGCTGTAGTGGCTAGGGTTTTTGTTTTCTTAAAATGGAGAATGATTCAACTTTTACAATGAGCTGTCAACATTAACTGTCAACAATCAACATCCACAGATTTTGTAACATGTAAATTTTCTGATTTCCATGCGGTTGTGCGCAATTACGTGTATGTACAAAACCTTTGTACCCGTCTTTGTGGGGAAACTGGAAACGGAAAGATGAAGGAAGCGAGTCCGGAAGGAAGGCGTAACTCTGCGTAATTATTTTGGTGCTGTGAAGCTTACGTTTCTTCCTTGTCTTACGCCTTACGCCCAAGCCTAAGCCTAAGCCTCAGCATGCCTAAGCGTAAGCGAAGCCTAAGCCTAAGCAAATGCCTAATCCTAAGTCTAAACAAAAGCCTAAGCCTAAGCCTAATCAAAACCTAAGCCTAAGCCTAAGCCTAAGCAAAACCTAAGCCTAAGCAAAAGCCTAAGCCTAAGCATAAGCGAAGCTTAAGCCTAAGCGATGGCCTAAACCTAAGTCTAAGCCTTTGGGTGTTACGTGTGTTACGTGTGTTAGGTGTGTGTTTTAGTCAAAACTCGTGTACAACGTATGACGAGTGCGACGTGTACGAAATGTATCTACTCTCTTTTAAAAGCGACAAAGAAAAGGCAGCTGTTGTAACGCACCGAATAATTATTCAGAGTTACGCCTTCCTTCCGGACTCGCTTCCTTCTTCCTTCCGTTTCCAGATTACCTCTTTGTGTCGGTCTCGATACTATGCGTATCAAGTATCAAGTACTGTAGGTAACATTTCGAATACGTATTTAGGTTGATTTTGTGTACTGACTGATACAGTGTAAAGTTCTGCCAACAACACTGAGGTGCCGAACTAGTGTACCTTTACGACTCTTGGGTGCGATACATGCGCGTGCAAGGCGCACGCACACACGCTCGTTCGGAGTGTTGACGTTGTTGTGTGTTGTAGAACGATGGAAGACGCTGGATTCGCTCGTTTGACCGATGGCTCCATTCTTTTGAAACCGTTTGCCGAGCAGCTGGGAGTTGGAGTGGATCAGGTATGCGTACTTCGACCGTGATTATTCCGCTTTTATGTTGTAAATATGCTTCCACGCACGCATGCACCGAGTACAGACGCAAAAATACTTTTTTTTAGGTTAACTTGGTTTTCGTGTTGCTGCTTTCGCTGCCACTAGCCGCAGCCTTTTGGGCGTATTGTTCAGTCGAAAGTGTCGGTAGACGCACGAGGTTGTTTGTCCCATTGGCACTGGGCGTCTCCGCTCTATATTTCTGTTATGGAACGTGAGTTGCGCCACTTGTTATACCAATATACCAATACTGTATGTGGCAATGGCTGGGCTGGGTTGCCTGCATACGTGTAGATTGGTCCAAAAGCCAGGGGGGGGGGGGGTGGCTGGGGGTTTCGAGGGGGGGGGGGTCTGCAGCCATCCCGGGTAAAATGACCGGGATCGGAAATTTTGGAGGAGGGGTTGTCGAAGTGGAAGGTTTCGCACCAAAATAGCGCGTAAATCGGTGCTTTTTGGTCCAAAATGTGCCAAAACAACGCCTAAATAGCACTTCTTAAGCGTTTTTGGGTCACACTACAATGAAAAAGGACACAAAAACACGCATATTCACCCAATTTTTCAATAATGAGAGAGGGTTTCCCGCAACTTATCCGGGATGGCGATGGCCAGGGGGGGGGGGGGGGGTTGTGCCCCCAAAAAAGCGGGACGGCCTTGGCCAGGGGGGGTGAACCCCCCCCCTAAACCACCCCTGAGCCCACGTATGGGCCTGTAGACTGGGATTTTGCAGGGGACTAAGTAACTGGTCGGACGGAACACTCTCCATGCTGGGGGGGGGGGGAGGGGGGCGAAGCAGAAATATGAATATGTCACTGATGCGTAATAATCAGTTTTCTGGAACGATATTAAGATCATTCATACCTGTGGTACATTTGAAAAGTCAAAGTCAAAAGGGCACAAATATGCATTTGAAAAGTGCAGAAAGTGAGTTCCCTTGCTCCCAGTTACACTGGGGCTGTTTGAAAGCAGATACGATCATACGAAGTCACAAAGAATTTTGTTGTTGTTGTAGAAATTAAGTGTTTATTTTTTCAGAGCGATCAAACACTGTCTCGCTGTAGCTTGTGTCAACTATGCGTTGTTCCGCTTTGCTCCGACGCATCAGATGCACATGTGGGCTCTTGGTTTGATATGTCGATGGTTTTCTATTATTATTATTATTCTTTTCTTGTTGTCTGCTTGGACAGTGTCAGAGAAACGGTTTGTGTCTAGATTTTCGTTCGTATGGTCTATGGGTTACTTGGCGTGCGTTCACTTCTATCAGATGTGGTTCGTCGGAGCGAGGTCTCTCGGAGTCGACATAACTGGGTGGGATGAATTTTGGAATTTTGTTGCGATTGTTCCTTTGTTCTTACAAATGCTACTTTCCCGTCTGTGTTGCAGCCCAATAATGCTGGTAACGCAGAAATCCATATCAGTGGCACTGTCTTTGTCGGATGGCAGAAGAAAGACCCAAGAATCACTGACTGATAATCAACGGAAGCATAAAATTTGGTGATTTCTTTTAATGAATTTATTCATGGAATGAGTTACATCATCACCATTTGTTTAGCGAGCCACCTTCGATATTGGAGTACTTTTCCTACGCGCTGAATTTCCAGACGACATTTGTGGGGCCGTTTTGTTTCTACTCTGATTACATGGAGTTTATTGATGGAACGAACTTGAAGGTAGTGTGGGAAAGTTTTAATTATTTAGTGTATTTTATACAATTTATTTTAGAGTGACCAGCCAGGCAAAACAGAGCATTGTCGACCAACCCCTTGGGTACGTGTACGTGCTAATACACGCCTCTTTTTGTGTCGGATATCTTGATTATGCTGCATTTTTCGTGTTTGTCAATTCTTGTAAATAAAAACTTAGAAAGGCAGCCATTACTTTTTAGAGAGCTGTGTCTCGCAAAGTGGCTTTGGCATTTGGGTGTCTGGCGTTTGTGCTGATTTTCCGGCCATATTTTGCCTCTGGTCGGCTGTTAGTAGAGCCGCTGCGTACGGACTGCACTAAGAGCCTTCTCGTCTGGTATTGGTACACGCACCACGCGTCCCAGTGGACCAGGGCCGGCTATAGCTTCGTCTGGATGCTGGGTTCGTTTTTTGCTTTTGTGCGTGCGTGCGTGCGTCTGTTTGCGAATAGGTGCGTTGTTGCAGCTGACGCGGTTTGCAACGCCTCTGGCCTTGGTTACACCACCGCTGCGGAGGACTGTGAGGGGGCGCCTGAGGGGCCGGGCCACTGGGAGCTGGTGTCGGACGTGGACGTGGTGCGCCACGAGCTGGCGACCACGTGGAAGGAGGCGATCGACTCGTGGCACATGTCCACCCTCGTCTGGCTGAGACACGCCGCCTTCGAGCGCCTACCCGCCGCCGTCGCGGCGCCAGGCACGCTGCTGCTCTGCGCCGTCTGGCACGGATTCTTCCCCGGCTACTACCTCATGTTCGCCGGCTTCGCTCTCAACGCTGCCGCCGGCAGAGCGGTGAGGCACACTGCTTCCTTCTTCGCAGTGCAGTCGCACGCGGCTGTCGATGTACCAGCGTGTCTGGGAACGGCGATGCTTTTATGCGGACTGGCGAGGCTGTGCCTTTTCTTTGCGTCACTGTGTTGGCGAACGTGTATGACTGTATTGACTGTTATGCAATACTCTTCAGTGAATTGACTAGCCGCTGCCAATGTTTTCAGCTGCGCCGTTGTTTGGCGCATCGCGTTGAAAAACTGGGGAGGGCGGCGTATTGGGCGTATTGCACGCTCAGTTTCGTACTCACGAAGATGGCGGTCGCCTACGTCTGCGTGCCGTTCGTGCTACTGGAATGGCAAACTCCCTGGTACTTCTACAAGTGAGTTGCTCTGCTGGGACACGGCCAGTGGCGTAGCCAAGGGGGGGGGAGGGGAAGCGCCCCCCCCCCCCCCGAAATTCTCAGAAGCCAAAATTTTTAAACTTGGTACCCTCTGTTGCAATGTGCCAATATCGGCATTTTTCTCAATTTCAATGCAAATAATGATGAAAACGACACTAAAGAGCCAAATTTTCGCCTGCGGCGCTTTGTTTTGCATAAAAAACCGTAAAGGTTCGTTACGCTACTCTAAAAAATTTGCCTGCGGCGCTATTTTGAGCACAGAAATCGACCGTTTTGACAACATTGCTAACGTTTTGGTGTGCATGTAGTCAGACAAACGAGCGCAAAGCGTGTAAACAGATTGGATGAGAGAGTGTCTAAAGCTTCCCCAGCCGAAATGGCGCAATGTCCAAAAAATTCGGCAGGGTACCCCCTGTTGCAAAATAGAGTATTTGACCGAAATTGGACTCCCCCCCCCCCCCGAAATCAAGTTCTGGCTACGCCACTGGACACTGCCAACTGCCTTCACAAACAGCTAGTGTAGTCGTGTTGCCGCGTGAATCGCTGTGAGTTACACTTCTTTCGTATGTATCTCAGTGCTATCTGTATGCGGTGACTACTTGGAATTGGGGATGTTCGTGCCAGCACAGCACAACCCAACATATGAGAGCGACACACCGATGGTGTGCCGATTCGCGTTGCGTGTGCTGCGTGCGTGCTAATCATTCGAAAATTGGCAGATTTCCTTTTTAGACAAATGTTCTTCCACGTGACCATCGGCTGCTTGTTGGCTACCTTCCTATTGCCGACAGTTTTACCGCCCCAGAGACGAGCGCGTCCGCAGAAGGAGGACTGATCTGACGACCGCCCGCAAGACGCGAATTTCTCAACGAAAAACGAAACGCGAAGCATTATCCATTTATCATTCTGGGAATCTTGAGCTTTTTGGTGTTGGCTTGCGCGCTCTTGATTTCATCGCCAGTTTGTGGGTTGCGTGAACATGATCCTATACAAGCTATTGTGTCCTTTTGCATGCTGCCGTTTTGCTGTTGTCGCATCAGTATTGGAATCGCTCAAAGTCGAAACGTCCTAGCACACAAACATGTGGCACGATGTGTGCCAGCAGGATCACCGTTCCTACGTTCTTGAGTCACGCACAGTCTCAGACCAATTGCGCGTGCGTTCGCGAGTGGGAGTTGTTCGAGGCAAAAGGTGGTAGGAACACGAAAAAGACCCCCCCCCCGTTCCGGAATTTCTGCCAATCGCGCTAGAATAGCGAAGAAACGCGCTCGTTCGATTCCCCCTACGAATGCGCTACACTTTGATCTTAGCCTGAAGGCCGAGAAGCGATCGACAGGTTCCTACGGGACACTGTCCTGGCTCGAAGTCCGCTGCACGCGTGTCAGCACGCGTACCAAGCGGGTAAGTCTACTGAGACGGCTCTTCACTCGCTCGTCAGCCGTCTCAGCCAGTCGTTGGAGGCCGGCCAGTTTGCCATGGCGGCCTTCTTTGATATTGAGGGGGCATTTGACAATGCCCCCTTTCAAGCGATCTCGCAGGCGTTGCAGGGCCGCGCGGCGCCGCCGGCCCTCGTCACCTGGGTGGAGAGCATGCTCAAGCAGCGCCAGGTCACCGCCACCATGGAGGACTGCTCAAAGGTAGTCAGCGTCCAGCGCGGCTGTCCCCAGGGGGGTGTCCTCTCGCCCCTTCTGTGGTCACTCGTGGTGGATAGTCTTTTGGTGTCACTCGAACGCCAAGGCATTTTCGCTCAGATGTACTCTGACGACGGCGCCATTGTCGTCAGTGGCATGTGTCTCAGCACAATTTGTGCTTTGATACAGCAAGCGTTGCGTTCCACAGACCGCCGGTGCGTGGAGCGAGATTTGGCCATTCAACCGGCCAAGACCGAATTGGTTCTCTTCACGCGGCGACGGAAGCTGCAAGGCCTCCGCCTGCCAAAGCTGGGGAACACTCAGCTACAGCTGTCAAGTCAGGTCAAGTATTTGGGCGTCACGCTCGACGCCAAGCTTACATGGGCGGCGCATGTCTCAAGCAAAGCCGCCAAAGGAGTTCGCGCCTTCTGGCAGGTTAAGAGAGCGGTCGGCTCCAAATGGGGTCTGACTGCCACTGTTGTGCATTGGCTGTACACAGTAGTCGTTCGCCCTATGCTTACCTATGCCGCACTGGTTTGGTGGCCCAGGGTAGAGATTGAAACTGCTCGCATTCAGCTAAGCAAGGTCCAGAGACTGGCGTGCCTCTGCATGACAGGGGCCATGGTGTCGACGCCGACGGCCGCGCTGGAGGTCCTGCTGGGCTTGCCACCGCTGGACGTCGTCGTCAAGGCTTCAGCCATGTCTGCTTGCTACCGACTCAAGCGGACTGGCCAGTGGCGCGGTGCGCGCGGTCCACACTCGCTCATCGAGGGGCAACTACTCGCTGCCGCGCCCGCAGCTGCACTCAGGGCCGACTCTATCGGTCCTGAGTTTAGTTTTGAGATGGACTTTTCCATTAAGGTTCACTCGCGGCAAGAGTGGGCGGCTGGGCGGCCGCCAGAGACGACGATGGCCGCTGTGGCTTGCTACACTGACGGCTCAAGCATTCGTCGCGCTGGCGTCGGCGCCGGCGTGTACATTCCGTCTCTGAACGTGGAGCAATCGATACCGCTTGGTAGAAGTGCAACCGTCTTTCAGGCGGAAGTTTTGGCCATCAGCTACGCTGCCCAGCATCTGGCGGGGCTGGAGGTTGGCGAGGAGGACGTCGCGATTTTCTCTGATAGTCGCGCCGCCCTCCTGGCCATTAGTTCCTGCAAGACGAGCTCTCGTCTTGTACGGGAGTGCAGAAATGCGCTCAACGCTATTCGTGCTCGGAGCATTCAACTGTTCTGGGTTCCAGGACACTCAGGGGTTGCAGGAAACGAACGCGCCGACGCTCTGGCTCGTGCCGGATCGCTGACGCCGTTTGTAGGTCCGGAGCCGGCGCTCGCCGTCAGTCCGGCCTTAGTCCGTCAGCAACTCGACGCCTGGAGACGCAGAGAGCACCGCCTCCGCTGGGATGCTCTCCAGTCTTGCCGACAGGCCAAGGAACTGATCGCGGGCCCGTCAAAGGACCTGTCCAGGAGAGTTCTCAAGCTGCCGCGTGCAGTGGCACGTGTAGTGTGCGGTGTGCTTTCAGGCCACTATCTCAATGCGCACTTTCGGCGCATCGGCCTCGCCGACAGCCAAGTGTGTCTCAAGTGTGGGGTGGAGGACGAAACGTGTCTTCACTTTCTAGGGCAGTGCGACGCCCTCGCGGTGTTGCGCCTCAGACTGTGGGGAATGGCGTACGCCACTCCCCAGCAGATTCGAGAGCTCTCTCTAAAAGATGTCCTGGGGCTGTGCCATGCCTCTGGACGCTTCGAGGAGCTCTAAGAGTGAACGTTGCTTTGGGGTATTCTAAATGGGCCTCTCAAAGGCTTCCTAGAGTCGCCCCCAAACCAACAACAACAACGAATGCGCTGTGAGTCGAAAATTTTGCGGTCGCAAAAAACAGCGCAAAGTTCTATCCTAAATCTGCGATATTCTAGTCTATTCTATTCCGCAGAACGCAACAAGGACGATGCATCCTTTCCTGAACCAACAAGAACAAAAAAGAGTCTGCCAAGACCTTTGTTACAGAAGTGTTCAAGGTAAACAATTGCTTGGTAGGATCAATCGCGCTTTGTTTTGTTTTAAAGGACTGTTAGCCTATTAAGGGGGGGGGGGGGGGGTGGGGGTGGGGGGACGTGCGGTGTTTGGTGGTCTGTGTGCAGGGGTTGGTGCTGGGAGGGGTTTTTGGTTATTTTGCTGGGAGCCCCGTTTTTGTTTGAGGTAGGGGGGTGTTCTGTGTGGGTTGGGGGGTGGGGGGGTTTTGGTTGTGTGGTTGGTGTTTTGGTGTGGACGTTTTTTTGACTTTTTTGTTGGTGCTTATCTGCAAATACAAAGAGTTTTGGACAGGCGGGTGGGGAGGGAGCGGTTGGGGAGGGTGTGGCAGGGCGTTTGGGGTTTGTGTTTTTTTGTTGTTGCGGGGCGGTGGTTTTGTTTCGTTGTTTTTGTGGCGCGCGGCTCGTGCGTGGGGTTGCTGCGTGCGTTTTTGTTTTTCTGCAGAGGCTTCGGGGCGCGGTTTTGTTTGGGGGGGCGGTCTGCGGAGGCGGTGTTTGTTGGGGTGGCTGGATGTGTAGCGGTGATTGGTGCGGGTGTCAAGTTCTGTAGAGTGGGTTGCGGCGTCCTTTTTTGGTGGGGCGGGGGCGTTGGTTGGTGGCTGCGTGGTGGGGCGGGCTGTTGCGAGGCGTTGGTGGAGTTTGATGTGGCTGGTGGTTGGAGGCGTTGTGGGGTCGGAGGTTTGCTGCGTTGTCTGTTTCGGAGGTTTGCGGTTTGCTGTTCGTGGCAGTGTGGGTCGCTGTTGGTGTGTGTCATGGGTAAAATTTGAGCGTTTGTGCGGTATTTTTGGGCGGTTGTGGGTGGGTGGGGTGGTTGTGGTTGTGTCGGGGCTGTATTTTTAGGGAGGCCGTGGTCGTGTTTGCGTAAGCGACTAAGTGTTTGAGGAAAAAAGGGGAATGAACGCAAAAGAGAGAAGACGATATGTGGGCGGCCTAGGAGTGGGCGGAATGGGGAGAAAAAGGATGTTGAGAGAAAAGGAGGGGTGGGGATGCTAGGGGTGGGGATGATAAGGTTGTGAAAGAGAGGGTAGAGAAGGTGAGGTGAAGATGCTAATTCGCTGCTGTCCCTCCACTGTCGGCCTTACTTTGTCTGCCCTACGGCGCCCTCGCGTAGGGCTTTGAGCGTTGGGTATTGCTGCTTGGCTCCCTTGTTTGCGCGCTTGTTTGAGTGATTTTTAGCGGGAGTGTCGAGGGAGTGGCAGATGGGTTTGCTGCTTGGTTTGCTCCTTTTTGTGGTTGTTTTTGGCGGTGGCGGTGGCGAGGGCGCCGGGCGGCGCGGAGCGCGTGTGTGGGTCTTTAGGGGTGGCATTTGAGCGGTGTGAAGTGCGGAGCGTGGTGGCAGGGTAGTGGAGTTTCTGTGGAGGGCTGTGTGGTGGGGGTGTGGGTTGCGGGTGTGGGTTCTGCGGCCGTATCGGAGTGGAGGGCGGGAGGGTAGGGCGGTGGTGCTTTGTGGGTGGCGGGTTGGGGGTGAGCGGCGAGGCGTTACGTGGGACGCGTTGCGCATGCGCGTTCCTGCTGGCTGTTCGCGGGTGTGCGTTTGGGCTGGTGTGTTTCGTGGTGTGGTTTCGGTGTTTGGGTTCGGTGGTGGAGTCTGCTGAGGGGACTGATGAGGTATGTAGAGTTTTTTTGAGGTGTTGTTGTGTTGTTGTTGTCTTGACCCCCTACAAGGTTTTTCGTCTTTCTGTCCTTGGTGGCGCGGTGGGGCGTAGGCGAAAGAGAGCGATTAATACCCTGTTTATTGTTAATAGTTAGGGAGACGGGAGTTTACGCCGTAGGCGGAGGGAGGCGGGTAGCTGCTCGATGCTGGGTGGTGGGGGGCGGCGGCGGGCGTCTGGTTGCGGCCGGGGGGTTGGGGGTTTGTGTCTGGCGTTTGGGTCTGGGGCCGGGAGGCGTTTGATCTGAGTTGCGTGGTGGGTTGGGGGGTGGCGGGGGGCGTGGCCATGTTTCTTTTCTGTTGTGCTGGCAGGCGGGAAGTTTGGTTTGCCTTCGTTTGGTTGGGTGTGGTGTGCTGGCCTTTGCCTCCGCTTTCCCCTCCTACTTCTCTTTGTTCCCTGTGACCGTGGCCGCCGAGGAGTGGGCGGCCGCAGTGCGGTGGTAGTTGTGTGTTTGCTGTTGCGGTTTGCGCGGCGGGTTCGTGGTTTGGGTGCTCTGGCGCTGGCCGCTTAGGCGACGCGACCTCAACTGTGCAGTGGCATGGCAAGCGATGAGCGTGCGTCTGGGTGTGGTATAGAAAATCTTGCTGTGTGTTCGTTGGCTGGTCGTTGTGTGGGTGGCAGCTGTAGGAGGGTGTGTGGGTAGGGCGTTGGTTGGCGGTGGGTTGTGCGTGGGCAGGTGGGGTTGCGTGGGTTGTGGTCGGTGGGTGTGCGATCGCGTCTGTGCGGCGGTGGAAGGGGCGGGGCTTGGCGGGATGGAATTAGGGGCGGTTTTAAAAATTCTTATTAAAGGTCAATTTTGGGACCTTTGGTTGGATTGGGTTCAACGGGTTTTGGCGGTTTTGGGCACGGGCGTCCATGTAGGTGTGATTTGGTGTGGCATGATTGCCACCCTTGTTTTGAACGGTGATGGTAGTAAATTGGGGGGCGGTGTGTCTGGCGCAGCGCCCTTGTGGGCTCCCTTTTGGGCTGCGATGCGTGTGTTGTTGGTGGTGGGGGGTCGTTTGTAGATGTGTGGCGTCCTACGGGGCCCCCTTGCGGGGCTAGAGAGGGGGGTGTCTGTGGGGTGGGCGCAGTGTATAGTGAAAAACACACGCGCGAGAAGCGCGGAGCGCGGCTGTGCACGCGGGCGCGTGTGGGGGGAGGGGGTGTTCCTTCTTTTGTTTGTGGGCGTGCGTGGAAGGTGGTGAGGGGAGGGAGGACCTGCCTGCTCTAAATATAAGTTGTTCTAAAGTGCGGGTTGGTGGATGATGCGTGCGAGGAAGGAGCGTGCCTCCCCCACGTCGTGCGTGCGCGTGGGTGTGCGGCCTCCGCCCCCGGTTCGTTCGTCTTTGTGTGCGTCTGGCTCGCGGTGGTTGAGTTTGGCTGTCGGTCGCTCTTCTGTTGGTTTTGGGGGGGGGGGGGGGGGAGGGGGGTATCTGTTCCTCTTTTTTTGTGGTTTTGCGGGCCGGGGCCCTCAGCGGGGCGTGGAGTGTGGGGGGGGGCAGTCGCCCCCACGCGCGGGGAGGCGGTCTGGGGGGAGGTGGGGGGGCCCGGGGGGGGTCGCCCCGCGTGTCGGTGTGCGCGGGGGTGGGCGTAGCGGCCGGGAGTGTGTGTTTTGGGCCGGGGTCTCTGTGTGTTGTTCTGTGCCTTTTTTTTGTGGAGCGCGACGGGGCGTTGCGCGCTTCTACTGTGGCGGAGGTCGCGTCCCACTCCGTCCTGCCGGAGCGAGAGCAGCGCGCGTCGCTTGCAGCCCACTCGTCTGCCCCAGCGACGCGCCCGCGCCCGTCGCGCGCGCGCGCCCTCTCTCTTCTGGCGCCGCGGCGGCGCCCGCCCCCGTCGCGCGCGCGCGCCCTCCCCCCTGCTGCCGCGGCGAGAGCGCGGGCGTTGTTCGCCCGCCCCTCCAGCCGGCGGGAGGGCGGAGGCGGCGCGCCCCTCGCTCGCGGGGGGTGGGCGCGCCAGCCGTGTGTGTTTCTGTGGAATGGATGGAGGGGGGGGCTTTTTTAGCTGGGGGGGTGGCGGCATTCGGGGGCCGTGGGGGGGGTGGCGGAGAAGCGGCGGTAGCCTGCGGCCCCCGCGCTGGGGGGGGGGCGGCGGCCGGGGGCCGGGGGAGCGGGGGCCCGGAGGAGGCGGCCGCCGCGGCCATTGTTGGGGGGGGGCGGGGCAGGCCTCCGTTTTTTAAAGGACCTGGCCTCGTGGGTTCGGGGCCTGTGTTTGGGGGATGGGCCGGGGGCGGCGGCGCCTCGCCACGCGCCGCGCCTTTTTATGTGGCGGCGGCGGCGGGAGCGGGGGGGGGGGGTGACCTGGGGGGGGGGGGGAGCGCCCCCCCCCCCCCGTGTTGTGCCCCGCCCGCGCCCTGCCTGTTTTCTGTGGGGGCGTGGGCGCGCGGCGCGGTGTGCGCGGTGTTGTGTTGTGTTGTGGTGTGTGTTCGGAGGAACGGGGAGTGTGGGGGCTTATTTTGAGTCACACTCAAAACTCCAAGAAACCGACTTTTAAGGAGGGCGCGTTTCGCGAACCTCCAGCCGCCTACGCGGACAAAAGGCTGTTACAGAATACCGTATACCGCGAAATTATGTTGTAATGAGACTCCGGAGAATTCCCCTGGTAAGGGGCGGGGCGGTGGTTCTTGGGCCGGGGCGGTTTTAGGTGGGGGCGGCCCAAAAAGGGGGGGCGGTTCTGGAAGAGTTGTGCCGGGGTGGGGTGGGGGTTTGGTTGTGGTGGTTGGTTGTGGGGGGGGGTTGATTTTGTTGGGTGGGTTGTGTGGGGGGTTGGGGGGGTGGGGGTCATGCAACGCGACCCCGACGTCATAAATCGGGGTTTTGTGTTGTGGGGGGGGTTTTGGGTGTGGCGCTTCCGGGCCGCGCTGGGGGGGGGAAGGTGTTTTGTTGCTTCTCTCTTGGCCGCGCAAACGACGAAGTTGTTACGTCCAACAAATCTCATCAGCTCAGAGGGCGGGGGGGCGACGATACAGGCGGGCGGCGGGGGCGGGCGGCCGGGGGGGGCGGTTGAAACAAGGAACAAGAGAGGACAAGATGCTTACTCGCTCGCCACCCAACTGCGTCCTCTCTTTTTCTGCTTCTCAGCCTTCTCCTCGGACGCTGTGCTCATGGCTCTATCTGCCTCCCTGCCGCCGCCCGTGGGATGGGGTGGGGGTGGGGGGGGGTGGGGGTGTGGGTTGGTTGGGGTTTGGGGGTGGGGGGGGGTGGTGGTGGTTTGGTGTTTTGTGTTTGGGGTGGGGTTGTGGTGTGGGGGTTGGGTGGGGTTTTGTGTTGTGGGTGTGGTGGGGGTGATTGGGGGGGGGGGTGGGTGTGCGGGGGGCATGCTGGTGGGGGGATTTGGTGGGTGGGTGTGTTGTTGTTGTTGTGTTTGGGATGTGTTTTGGTTTAGTTGCAAGTGTGTTTTAAATTTGTTTGTAAATGTTAGGGTTGTGGGGCGCGCGGGTTGGGTGCTATGGGGTTGTGGGTGCGGAGCGAGTGGGGGGTAGTCAGGATTGGTCGGGTTGGTGGTGGATATGGTTGGGTGGTAGTTTGTTTTTGTGGCGGGATAATAAAAAAATTATTAAAGAATGGGGCGGGGGAGCGCGGTGCGCGGTGGCTGGGAGGGGCGTGTGTGGGTGGACTTGGGTTTGTTGGGGGGGGTGCTCTTTCGCGGAGCGGCGCGGGGGTAGGTGTGCGCCTGGACGTGAACGCAAGAGAATCTTATAAAGAACGTCGGGGGTGCGGTGGGGGTGGCGCGCGGCGGTTGGGTACGGAGAGGGAGAAGAGAGCGATAAAAATGCTAGAGTAGAGCCGTTGGTGTGGATGGGAATGTTGGAGTAATGCGTGGAGGAGTATGTGGGTTGAGGTCTCTCGCGTAAGGATAAAAACGGGGTGGGTTATCGGCGGCGAAAACAAAAAATAAAGGAAACATCCTGCGCGCGCGTGCCTTCGGTGTACTGCTCGCGATGGGGTGGCTGGGGCGGGGGTTTAGTGCGTCGCGTCGATGGGAGAGCCGAACGTGCGGAGCGCGGTCGCTCGCGCCGCGGCGGAGCGCGCGGCGTCTCTGCGTGCGGCTATAGAACGGTACGGCGAGGTCTCGCACCACACGGACTCGCGACACGCTCGCGACCACACGACCCACACACCGGACCCGACCACACCCAGACCACCGTTGTGCGCGGAAACGCGCGCGAACGCGTGCAGCGCGACCGACGCCACCGACGCGCGCGGAAACGCGGCAGCGCCCACGCCCTACGACACGCTAAACCGGGTCCCGGCGCGCCGCGCTCGCCTACAGCGGGCGGAACCACGGCACCCCGCCGTAGCGCGTAGCGCGCACGCAGGCGCGCGTGTGTGTGTGCGTAGAAGGTCGGCTATCAGCCACCAAACTCCAACACTTAAGGAGGCGCGTCCCCTCGCGAAACCATCCAGCACGCACCTACGCGGAACACAAACAGCTGTACACAAATACGTATACGCGAATAGGTATCGTAAAAACCGCGGCGGCCCGCGCCAAGCGGACGACAAGCGCGGGGGGCGAGCGCGCAAAAGCCGCAAAAAAAACTATAACTGGACATAACAACGTTCCCCAGTTGATCTGACTCATTGCCTGTTCACAGGCTCTCACCATGGCGCTTGCGCTTGCGCTGTTCACGCCATCAACTCGAAAAAAAGACTACCTACCCTCCCCTCACTTCAGCTCGCGTCTATTCCCCCTCTCCACCCAACATTTGGCTGTGGGGGGTTGGGGGAGGGGGAGGAGAGAGCCCAGTTTCAACGTGGCAGCTTGAGCTGCGCCCCTTCCTTTCTCCACCCGCTCTGTGTATGTCTGTAT
The DNA here is from genome assembly GCA_030248085.1 of Paralinhomoeus sp. GSCO2_6. Classification (NCBI taxonomy): domain Eukaryota; kingdom Metazoa; phylum Nematoda; class Chromadorea; order Monhysterida; family Linhomoeidae; genus Paralinhomoeus; species Paralinhomoeus sp. GSCO2_6. The sequence continues at coordinate 115,984 of JASAMY010000773.1, read as the reverse complement.
AGGAGTGGCGCGTTCTGGGGCGAACGTCGCTCACAGCCCGTCGCTGCCAGTGCAGTGTCGAAGGCAGTGGCTGACTACGCAATGCGCAGAGGTTTTTTCCCGCACGGCTACAGGGGAGCGCCTGGCGGCCGAGGCCCGTATGGCGCCGCAAGCAGCAGGTACTCGTGGAGAGGGGGTCAAGGACGAGGACGCGGCCAGCCCCACACGGCGCACAATTTTGCAGCGTGCGTTTGACGTCATTTTCCCTATTGCATGCAAAAGCCGAATATTTGTGCAGACCTACTGCTGGCCGTGGCGCAAGTCAGTCGAGTGGCGGAGATGACGTACAGCGACCGGACTTCGCTCCTATGCAAAGTCGGTCATCGAAGGACGAACTGAGACGACTAAACGAAAGGCTGGCGACAGGTTCGTCATCGTTTGACGCCAGGCACTGCCGGCTACGCCGTTTCTCCTGGCTTATCATGCGTGATTTGTGGACTATGAGGCGTGCGAGTGTGATGTGTAGTGGTTAGCATCCACCGGTATTCCAGAGACCTGGGTTCGAATCTCAGCACTGCACTTTTTTCCACAACTCTTCAATCGTCACCAACACCAATACCAATACCGGTGCCATGCGCGCAGCCATAGTGCCTGGATTGGTCTGATTGGCAGGTGCCGTGGCGGCTGGCTCGCTAGAGTTGGTGCAGGCGCTGGCCTACGAGAAAGGATGGTTTCACTCGCTGCTGCGTTTCCGTGGCATTTCAATTCCCGACGCCGCACAAGCTATAGAGTTAGTCGTTGCCGCCAGCGAGTGCCGTCTGTCAGACATGGCCGAGAGCGTCTATGAACTGTTGGGCACCTGCTGCAAGTCGGCTGCGTTCCAGGTGCGTGTGCGACCGACTCACATTCAAGCGATTTTGGTTTTGTGAAATTAGTGCGCGGGGAGTTTAGAAGTTGCTGGAGAAGAGCTTGGTCACGCTGCCCATGGACCTCAGCAGTATCTCGACTGTCAGTTTCAAGAAAGCTCGTCTTCGCTCCACTGTGCACCTTTTGGTGCTGCTACGAGAAGCATTGTCGCGCCTGCCGAGCCTCTATCGGGAGCTGCTTCCCAAGACGCTGCTCGCACTCTCCTCCGCACAAGCCGTCCTGGCAGCGCTCGACGACGAACGTGGCTTTCAGACGGAATCGGACCAGATACGCTCGTCCATTAGCAGGCTGCAGTTGATCACGGACGACTTGAAGAACAAGTCTGACGCTTCAAAATCCAAGTCGAAAAGTACAAGTGAAATTCTGTTGTTTGCGATCATATATATATATATATTTTTTTTAATTTTGCTCGAGCTCGTCTGTTCTAGAGCAAAACGCAGAAGACGCGCCACCGCCGGATGACTTTCGGTCGTTGTCGATTGTGCCAACGGCCGCTGACATTTGCGGCAAACCATATTTGAGGGAGAATCTGCTAGACAGCGGATACGAGAACAAAGAACACTACTTGGATACGTGGGTTAGACTGCTCAGAGAAGACTACATCAAGGGCATCCGAGAAGGCATCAAGTGGTACCATGGAGAAGCGACTTCGGACCCAAAGTCAAGCTATAGACTACAGGTTGCTGAAAATTTCCAACACCAGTAAATAGTATTATAAGAGTAGAAAGATTAAGTCTTTATCAAATGGAAGGCACAAATTCCGCCAACGATGAGAGAATGGCCCTAAACGAGCAGGTACAGTTTAGTACCCTCTTAGAATCATACAAAACGGTTTAAACCCCACCCTCTCATAGCAATGTGGTTCAAACCCGCTAAATCTGCACATAAATAGAATAATTAAAGGCTGGTTGCTTCTGAAGAGCCCCGCCAGTCTGAGCGTTAAGCGTAGGGGCGAAACGCTCAATTACTATACTAAAATAAATCAAATAAAAATGGTAATGTTAGGTAAGTACACATATTTGTCCATTAAATTACTACCGTATGCACTTCAATTCTACAGGGTAGTCGGTATTCACGTCCTGGTACATTGTATATGTGCGCTACAACAACTTACCGTGAAGTGAACCCTATAATTGGCCAATTTGCCACTCCCTATAATGAGCCACCGTCTGAATTTCTTTCAGTGTCTGTCTGGGTCTATGTATGGGCGCGTACATATGTGTGCGTATGTACGTTTGTACACTGTGTATGTGTACGTGAGAGTGTGTGAGAGGAAGGATTGGCATGTGTGCGAAGTGTATTTTTCCACTAGAAACAACAAAGCTCTCCACACATAGACCCTTTCAATTTATTAGACCCTCGAGGGTCCAACATTGGCTACCCCTACAAATTGCCTCCTCCTACGGCCCTCCTACTTAACGACCAGGAGACTAATTATAGGTTTTACAGTTTAATACTGCCCATGGTACTAAAGTTAGTCTACAAGACGTTTGCCACGCAGCGTCAAGTGCAATGTACCTACATATATGTAGGTGTACCACGGCGTGTCGGTGTCGCCTCCGTTCGTGGCGGACGAGAAGGAGGACACGGCCACTGAGCCCATCTGCACGGTGCAGTTCGCGCTGACGAGAAAGCTCGAGCGCATCCGTTGGGACGTCTCGAAGCGACTGAAGTTCGGCGCTCTGGTCTGCCTGTCACTGGACAACTTCCGTGACAACGTCCTCTTCGCCACCATACAAGAGAGCACGCCTCAAGGCCTCAGCGTTGGCACGCTCAAGTTGGCCTTCATCGACACCAACCAGCTCCAGTTCGATCAGCCATCGTTCGTTCACCCTGGAAATGTTTTGCTTTTGGTGCACATTGTAGCAATTTGGTACCTGGGCTAGCCGTCCACAACGTGTCAATCATAGCACAATGCCGATGTACGCTGTCGGTAAAGCTGAATTTGGTCACTCTTCCGGTAATCGGGTGAAGCAGAATTTGTAGCGAGGTAAAATGTGCGCGGCAAACTAAAACCATTTTGAGTGAATACTGCAGTGCATACTGTAGTGAGTGGGTTGACAGGTACATATATGGGCTCCAATTATTGCCCACAGTGTATACAAATTTACTGAAGAAGTTCTAGTTACGAAATGGCGGAGTCCAGCAGTGCCTATTTCGAGGCCTATCGTCACGTGGTCGCCGCACTTCAGGCCATGCAGCCACAAGATGAGCTGCCATTTGCGTGAGTTGTACTAAGAGATACTCACCCAACAAATGCTCTTGAACAATACTGCCTACATAGTTCTCTACCCTACCTAAGTGCTCAACTTCAGAGACTTTCTTCTGCGACAACAGTCGAACGTTGATCCGCCACGATACCTAATGTTGAATCCCAGCATTCATCTTAGTAGTTTGATCGCCGTCAAAAACGTTACTGAGGAGGAAAATGCTGCTGTGAGATTGGAATCAAAGATGGACACCAGTGAATCGCTGCTTGTGCGACCTGGTCTGGGTCAGCAATGGCCTTCTGCTCAGCAGCTCGGTCTGGACCAGTCCCAAGTCGACGCTCTGAAGCTGGTGTTCAGCAGCGAGCTGTCTCTCATTCAAGGGCCGCCTGGCACTGGCAAGACGTTCATCGGGTACAAAATTGTGGAGCTGTTGCTCCAAAACCGCCACTTGTGGAAGGGACGACAGCCCAGTCCGATTCTTCTCGTCTGCTACACCAACCACGCGTTGGATCAATTCCTCGAAGGTGTTGTTGCACCGCACCAAAAAAAGCACCAGTACAACAGCTGCGAGCATACTTTAGGCATTTTGAATTCAAAAATGCCAGAGGGTGTCATCCCAATGGTGCGCGTTGGTTCACGATCTCAATCGAGCGCCTTGGAGCCGTATCAATTGAAGAATGTCAGATATTCCTATGAACCGCCACAGACAATGCGGCTGGACTTCCGCCATCATCTCTCTCAACTAACCGAAGTCACGCAGTGTCTGAACTGGCTGGCTAGGGTGTACGAAGATGTTCTGGTGAGTGCAATCTGTCCACTTCTGCCACATTATTTTAATCGTAAACGTTGGCCCACTTCAGCAAGAAATCCTGGTTTATGAGTCGCTCACAACGTTTGTACCAGAAGTTCGCAATTACTTCCCGAACGGTGACTCGGAATATAGCCGTTGGTTGACGTATCCATTGGAAAGTTCTGCATTCTCAGAGTTGGAGGGATTCGTCCCAGAAAAAGTGGCTTCGTTGATAACAGACTATGGAGTTCAAGAAATCGAGGTTGTGTGTTACTGTTGCACTGCACCTGTGCACCTCTAAGGGTGTTGCTCTGCAGGCAAAGTTGGCCTTGTCTGCTATGAGAAACGCGACGGTCGAAGAGGCGTACGCCTGGCTCAAGGAAAACTATTTTGGCGTCTATTACAATGCTCAACTGAGCAGGTACATGCAGAAGAAGTCGACCGACCTGAGTGCGTTCGTTGCACAAGGAAACGTTGCAGGCTTCTGGTGAGCATTCAACAGTGGCCCGCGCTGCAGTCCGTTGCGATGCTGACGCAGCTCGGCTACTTCGAAGAGGACTGCATGGAGGCGCTCGTGCTCTGCGGACACCATGTTCCAGCCGCAGAGCAATGGCTCAGTGGCAGATACTCGTGGGCCGCGTTTGATCCGGCCAAGTACGAGGCCCGGCAACGGCCGCGGACAGAACAAGAAACAGACGACATGGACGCGGACCCTGCTGACAACGTGCATGAAGACGCCGAAATGGCGACATTTCGAGACCGTGTTTGGACATGGAGCTCGTTTCGTCAAAGCCCGTTTTACAAACACACGAGCGCACAGGAGGAGTCTTTAGAAAATGTAATCAGCTTGTTCTTTTTGTGTCTTCGCAACGCAAACGTACGTCTCTATGCTCAGCGGTACGGAACTGGACGCTCGTGTCTGATGAAGAAAAGACTAGAGGGCCTCCGGTCGAGAATCTTTAATCAGAACTCGATAGCCATCAACTGCGACAAAGCGACCTTCTTGGACGCGATGATCGCGACGGAAGGAAACTTGTGGGCTCTTCCCATGGAATGGCGGTGGTCGCTGTATGCTAGCTGGGCTAAGAAATGCCAGCGTCGCATTGCGGAACATATTCGAGAGGTGGAGGAGAGAAGCGCAATCAATTTAATTAATTTAATTTGTATTATTACGTACTTCTTAAAGCAAAAATACGTCAATATCCCCGCTACCTACCTTGGTGCAACTTTTTTCTGAGCTCCAGTTTTTTTCGTATGTTCTAAATACCTACCTACATTTTGTACAATGCGTACCTGGGTATGTATAGATGGCCAAAGAGCACCAGCGGAAACGTCGAAAAGTGGCAGAGTTGAATTTCATCCGCGACATGGACGTCATGAAGAACTGCCAGGTGCTTTTCTCTTTTGAGCGACATTTTATGTGTTTATTTGCGCTCTCCTGAAAAAAAATGTTTTCGGCCGTATCAGCAAGACGAATTTACTTTCCATACACAGTGTGGCTGTCATAGTTGCGAAATTACAACGCATACGCATTGTGGATAGGTCTTGGGCATGACGACGACTGGTGCCGCGAAGTATCTGCAGAGGCTGAAAGAGATTAAGCCAAAAATCGTCATAATGGAAGAGGCCGCTGAAATCTTAGAGCCTCACGTGGTTAGTGCCTTCTCTTAGCGGGTTGTTCTTCAGTGTAGTCAGCGCACAACGGTCGGCTACTGGGCTGTGGTGAGGACACGACTGCATGCCGTTTAGATAACTTCACTGAATTCGAGCTGCGAGCACTTGATTCTCATCGGCGACCACAAGCAGCTGAGACCCACGACGACCGACTTCACTCTGGCCAGAAAGTACAACATGAACATCAGCCTCTTCGAACGGCTCATCGAAAAGAATGGACTGCCTCATGCGACGCTCAACGTCCGTTGCCCATTTTTTGTATTTTTTTTTGTGACGCGAACTACACTGTATGTAGCGGGGCACGGCGCTTCAGGTGCAGCACCGCATGCGACCGTTGATTCGCGAGACGTTGATGAGTCACTTCTACGAGGAGCTGCGGGACGCGCCGGGCGTGGCCGAGTACCCGTCGGTGCGCGGCCTGGGCAAGGACCTCTACTTCCTCAAGCACGGCCAGCCGGAGGAGCGCATGAGCGAGGACCGCACCAGCTACATGAACGCCTTCGAGGTGCAGCTAGTGGTCGAACTGGCCCTCTACCTCATGAAGCAGGACTACGTCGCGAAGCGCATCACCGTGCTCGCCTGCTACGGACAACAGTTCTACGCCATCAACGACGAGTTCACGCAACGCAACTACGACAAGCAGTGGGTTCTGTAAATCTGTAGGTTCCTTCCAGTATTTCGTTCTTCAACACCTTGCCCAGGTCTCGACCAGTCGTCCAGGTCGTCGACAACTACCAGGGTGAAGAGAACGACATCGTGATCCTTTCAACGGTGCGCAGCAACGACAGCGGCAAAATTGGCTTTTTGAAGGCGAGTTTCAATTGCTCTCTCTCTCAGTCAAGCATGATTCGTGCAGCAGCAATTGCAGGAAAGGAACCGAGTGTGCGTGGCCCTGTCTCGAGCCAAGCTGGGCCTCTACGTCATTGGCAACTTTGACCAGCTGGCACAACAGTCGGACATGTGGCGCGACATCGTCAGCTCGCTGGACCGCGCTCAATGCATTGGTACTGCTCTGCCCGTTGTCTGCGTCAACCACAAGACTTGCCAGTCGGTGGGCACTGACCAAGAGTTCAGGTACTTGCGCACGTGTCTGGCTGTGCAAGCGGAGAGCGCCGGGTGGGCGGCACGCAGGCGTAAGTGCCCAGAGGGTGGCTGCTCCATCGTCTGCGCAGCTCGACTGCCCAACTGCGGCCATTCGTGCCAGCTGCCGTGTCACCCGCAAGACAGAGAACACCTAGACGTCATCTGTCGACAGGTGCGAATTATGGCTTGCGATACTGGGAGAATCGTCGTTTATGCTTGCTTGGTTTGTTGCAATTTACATACATACCAGTACATGTATGGTAGGTGTACCGGTATACGGGGTGGGTCATTTATCTATCGTCGGTTTCATTTTGCCATATGTAACTCCAGCGTTTTGCAACAAATCTGTTTGATATTTTCGGGTAAGGTGGCTATGTTCCGAGAATTTTATCCCTCAAAAAATTGAGACAATTGGTCCACTACAGCACTAGCTGTCAAAAGTTTTTTAGGAACCGTTTATTATTATTATTATTATTATTTAGGAACCGTATGGCAGCCTGTTTATTAGAACTGTAGAGCGGGGTAATTCGCTATGTACCTACCGACCCAATTTTCTCAATTTTTTTTTAGGGATGAAATTCTCTACATGTATCTACCTTATCCTAAAACATCAAACATATTCGATGCAAAACGGTGAAGTTAAAGCAAAATGAAACCGATGATAGATAAATGGCCCACCTTGTACAATCCTTGAATGGTGGTGACGACTGGCATCATTCCTCTTTATTCGCAAGCTACAGATGCGTTTCAGACGTGCAACAAGGAGTGCAAAGCTGGACTGCACACGTGCAAGCGAGAGTGCACCTTCGACTGCTCGGCTTGTCCCGTTCTGATGGAGAAGAAGCTCAACTGTGGCCACAGTGCGAAGCTCCAATGCTGCGTTGATGTGGCAACTGTGGACTGCGGGGAAGCGTGCGTCAAGACCCTGCCGTGTGGTCACGTCTGCCAGTCGACCTGCTCGAGCAAGTGCACGACACTTTGCCAAGTACATACGCGCTTGCCGTCAACTACGTACTGTGCAGCAAATTTCGTGAGCGCACTCATTGAACAGATTCCCGTCGACGTCGCGCTGGAGTGCGGGCACGCGATGACGACGAGCTGCGGCTCGGACCGCTGGTCACTGCGCTGTCGAACGCAAGTCACCAAGCGCTACCCGTTCTGCGGGCACGCGCATGCGGTCGCCTGCTCGACGGACGTCTTTGCCGAGCCCTGCCCCCAGCCGTGCGGGCAGCAGCTCAGCTGTGGCCACCTCTGCGACGTCGGCACTTGTGGCAACTGTCGCATGGGCCGACTACACGCCAAGTGCAAACAGAGGTGCTGACCGGCTGTAACTGGCTTCAAAGCGCGCGCGCGCACCACGCGCACGGAGCATGCCTGGTTGAGGTGCGAGCGCACGTTGGTCTGCGGTCACGTCTGCTCGGGCCACAACTGTTCCGAGCCCTGTCCGCCCTGCAGACGGACCTGCGAGACGCGCTGCGAGCACAGCAGCTGCTCGCCGGCGCTCGAGGGCAAGCACGCCCGCAGCTGCGGTCAGCCCTGCGGCCGCTGCCACATGTCGTGCGGCTGGCGCTGCGGGCACGGACTCGCCTGCGAGCTGCCCTGCTGGAAGCCCTGCGACCGGCCCGCCTGCGCCCGGCCCTGCGACCGACCACTCTTCTGTGGCACCGACGAGCAGCCACACGCATGCATCGGCCTCTGCGGAGAAAAGTGTCCAACGACGAGACTTCAGGACGGCACTCTGCGGCCCATCTGCAGGTGTCTAGCCACGGCGACTGGACATGATTCACACAGTGCTTGCATTCGTAATCATATACATACGTATATTTGGTACAATACAGGTATGGTAATTATCATTTGTACCGCCATACTACTCTACTATTACTACTTCTACTACCCTAACGGATTTTCGACGTGCCGTACGCACATACATGTACAGTACACCGTCTCGATTGCGACCTCCGGTGTCCTGTCGTTTTGTAGAATTTGCACGCCCGACGAGTTTGCTGAAGTCGTTGCCAAGAACGACATGCTCGTCGACGACGACATCACCGAAGAAAGTCGGTTCGTTCAGCTGGAATGCGGGCACATTTTTGAGGTGGTGTTCATTCGTATGTATTCTGCTCGTCGTACAGAGCATTTTTAGGCTGGCTTTTTTGATCGATGGGTGAAGTGGGAGGCGGCGAAGACGGAATGCGTGGCGTCCCCCGTATGCTTCGAGTGTCGCCACCCCATTCGACATGTCCTGCGCTGCAACACGCTCATCAAGCAGCGCCAATTGCGCACCGACGCTGTAAGCGCTCCACTATCACACTTAGACCGTAGTAGTAGCAGCGGTATATGTACGCCACTAACCTGTGTGGGTTGGTGACACTACAGCAGGACAGCGCAGTGTGCACCATCGCAGTAGTGTGAGTGAAGCCCTGTTGCAAGTAAAGCAGGGTTCTCTCCGTGCAGCATTGGTGTCGAAGCACTGTGTCGCGGATTTAGGTGAAGGCTCAAATATTTCAACCAAAGGACAGCACGAGTCGCGAACAGATGGACAAGCAGCGAGCTAAACTGCTCGCGTCCATCCAAAATTTCTCGCAAACGGCCTACAATGGAAGAATTCCCGATGCGACTGCCGCTTTGCTTGAGAAGACGGCGTGCAAGCTGGCAGCATCTGTGGAACAGCCCGACCGCAAGGATCTGAATGCAGCGAAGCTGAGCACGTGGGCCGTGATGCTCGCGTGAGTGCGCCTCAAGTGTTGTGAGGTTCGCTGGTTAGTCCGTTGACGCCGACTTGGCTGGCAGGTTTCTGGAGCAGTTGGCCAAGCTCCGAGTGGAGATGCAGCAGCGGTGTGCGTCGAGACGCGGCGCCGTAAGACTCAGCGAGGAGAAGTCACCAGCTGCGCAAGCTGCTCTCGCGGGCGCGCTGGGCGAGTCGGCAGCCGGCAGTCTGACGGAGGTGCTGCGTCGAGACTGGCTCGCTCTCGTCCAGTGGACCAGAGCGGGAGACCAGCTCAGAGGCAACAGTTCGCGCTTCCAACTCGAGCAGTTCGAGATGGAGCTCAACCGCTTCGCGCATCTCGACCTCGTGAGACCCTGTGCTCTTCGTCCATAGGAGAATAATGGGCCATGACCCCGACTAGCTCGCTTCAGTTGCTCTCGCACGTCTTGACACTCGGATTTCAAACTGGCTTTCCAATGGACCTGCAACCAGCAGACGTCTCGAAGCTGGAAGAACTCCTTGCCGCTTTCTTCAACGGGCAGTCGTTCGACTCTCAAGGTGCGGTGGTCAGTTATGTGTGTAACTCATCTGCAACGAAACACGGCAACACAAAAAAGAACAGACAAGAGTTCAGATGCAACGAAATCGTTTGTCGCCCACCTGGAGAAAACCTACGGCACGGGCGGTGGAATGTCGGTCAGCGAGTTGCAGTCCGTGGTGCTCGCCATGATGTCTATCGAAAAATGGCCAGACAGCAGCAATCACTGGTATATGTGTCCCAATGGTGAGTCAGTTTCGTTTACGTACAACATTTACATACAGTATTGTATGGATACTATATTCGTATTTTGCCAAAATGAAAAATGACGCATGTACTGTAGAGTGTTATGGTGCTCGTTGCACCGTGAAGCAGAAAAAGCAATGGACACGTTGTGTGGGTCAATGGCAGGGCACCCGTACTCGATTGGCGAGTGCGGCCAAGCGATGCAGCTGAGCCGCTGTCCCGAGCCCGGCTGCGGTGCTACGATCGGAGGAGAGCAACACAGACTCGTCTCCGACAACGTCAAGGTTGACTTCCTCGCGGACGCCGCCGTCGACGGCCATGACGTCTGATGACGGGCGCTAATGTATTTCGCGGGTCCCTATACTTTTGGCGGATCCCTTGACCCTACGCGGTCCTTTCACCGCAGGCGGGTCCATTGGGTTTTTTTAGTTTCAGTTTTCTTTATTCTTTATCCCTTTTATCCCTCTTAGTTCTAGGCTTTGCTTAGGCTTATGCATTGCTTAGGCTTTGGCTTCTGAATTGCTTAGGTTTAGGCCTTGCTTTGGCATAGGTCCTGCTTAACCTTGCTTAGTCTGCTGCTGCTACTACACCCTTCTTACCAAAACCTAACAAATGCATGAGCGCAAGCCTAAGCCTAAGCAAGACCTAAACCTAAGTAATACAAAAGCCTAAGCCTAAGCAATGTATAAGCCTAAGCCTAAGCATAGCCTAGAACTGAGAGGGATAAAAGGGATAACGGGTAAAAACTAAAACTATTAAACCCAACGGATCCGGAGGAGGTGAAAGGACCCGCGTGGGGTTAATGGACGCGCGAAAAGTATAGGGACCCGCTAAATACAGTTGCGCCTGATGACGGTCTTAGGGTTTCTTTAGCGGCTTTGTCAACATATGTATGCGCTCGCATCATGGTCCGCTGCCGTTGTACCCTGTAATTCGCGGCGACGCTTTCGCTACCGTACACAAGGTTCCACAAGGTGACAAAAGTACGGTCATAAAGAACTTACAATCACACGAGACGAGTCGACCAGTCCACCGACCAGACAACGTTAAACGTTACGGTCACACGGCTCGCTTTATTTGTTTCGTCGGGCACGGTATGAGTGGCTAGGACAAATAGGAGGAGATGGGACGCGACGCGGTCGCAGGTGGTGGAGGGTGGTGTGTCAGAGCTCAGAGGACGCAGGTCTCGTTGTCGGCGGAGGAGGCGAGTCGGTGGGCGGTCATGCGGAGCGGGGAGGAAGAGGAGTCGAGGAGAAAGGGCGACTTGGTGGGGAAGCGCGGCGAGCGGTTGCCGCCGCTCGACCGGCGCTGACTGGCGCGCCTGCCGATCTCCGCCTTGATCAGATCCCCGCTCGTCGTCGCCGGCGAGGACACGCGACCGCCCCCGCTAGCTGCCGATTCTGACGCTCCCACCAGAGACGCCGACGACATGTTGCCGAAGCAACGGAACGCCAGCACGCAGCCTGGCAATTCTCGAGTATTTAAAAAAACAATGCCAACTATAGGTATTCGGAATTCAACACAGCACGACTTACACATGATGGACATTGTGGAGAGCAGCGCAACCGCCACGGAGAGAATTAGCGAGTAAATGCCAATGTCCAACTTGTCAGCGGGCCCACCGCGCAGTTCTTGTTCGACGCGGTCTGGGATCAAACGGAAGTGCGACAAACGGCTGGTTGCAGCAGCGAATTACTGACTGATAATCAAGTCGAGAGCCTCGCTGATCTTTTTGTCCTTGAGACGAGACACGACAGCCGACTCGGAGAGGAGAGTCTCGTTTTCTTGCGCCGTCAGATAACGGCTGAATAAAGTCCCGCTGTACAGGTAGATCTGAAGCAGCGATTCTTTGTCTTGTATTGACGTCGCTTTTGGAAAGTAAAAGCACCATTTCCACTCGCTGCCAGTACAAGATGATGGCCGAGTTGCCGCAGTCTCCGATGCCCCAGCGCCCTTGAACGGTCCGCAGGAAGCCGTAGGCAGTGTTCTTTTGGAGCCTAGCCGTTTGGGAGACATATTTTAGAGTCATCGAATTAGGTACGGCAGCTATCGACTCTACAAAGAAAGTGTTCGTTTTCTTTATTGAAAAGACTCCTACCCGTCCACGAAGAGGGGGTGAGGAACTGACAGGGGTAGGTACATGTGTATGGTTTGTGGCAGGATTGTGCCACTTGGACTCACTCGATGGGCGGGTCGACGACGGTGACAGCGAGGTGGCTGACGAGCGCGACGGCGACGACGAAGCCGACGTCGTACTTGTCGCCGGCCAGGTCGTTCATGAGGCACTGACTGCGTCGCTGGCACTGACAGCCCGACACGTTGCGCGCCAGTCGGTTGAGACGCGCGTTCAAGGCCAGCACTGAGAGAGAGAGAGCGGGACTTCCGTCCGCTCGCTTGGGCCGCGGCTGGGACGACTCACGCGCGTCCGGCTCGAGGATGGCGTCGGGATCGCAGACGTAGGGGAACTCGAGGAAGCGCGCCCTCTGCGCGTCCGTGAGGCTGGGCACGCAGCTCGTCCACTTGTTGGGGCCCTTCCTGCCGCGAATGTCGGGGAACCGCTGGCCGCGCCAGGCGCTCCTCCGTCCGTCGCAGCCGCGCGGCAGCTCCGCCAATGCGAGCAGCAGGACCACGGCAGAGCACGAATACTGGCACAACATGCTCAATTGCGGTCGTCGCCCTCAGTCCAACCGGACGCACACATGTGTGTCACTCGCATAATTTCCGACGGCCGAGGCGAAATACCAGAGGCGGACCAAGGGAATCGATAACGTCTCAAAGAAAAGCGGCGGCGGCGGCGCGACTTTGCGCGATTGGGGGCGATTAATTCGACTAAGAAGAGCTAGCCGCTTCCGCTGCTCCAAGGGAGAGCGGGGACGCGCCACACTCTACACGCTAGCCAACGCCAGGCGCCCAAGAGAAACAGCTGTCACAGACCACGCAACTGCCTCGCGAAACGATGTCGACTGCGAGTGCGATGAGAGTGTAGGATTCATCCCAAAGTGTATGGAAGTTGCGTTAGGAATTCCGCGATACATCCCCTCGTTTGCGTCAAGACGTTGAAACGAACTGCAACGAAATACATTCGACAAATACGGTCACAATTGTACTTTTCTTCACAATCAAAACATGCGACGCAGAACACGCAAAACACTGGCTCGAATTCGATTCACAATGATTCAAGCGGTCGCTCGTTCCTGTAGCACGTGGCACTGTAATAAATTTCACCATAAGCATCTTTATTTTTTTTCTGGCAGGGGGGGGGGGGGGTCGATGTGCTGGATCGGGTCGGGTGTGCGAAAGTCGACGCCGGATTCACATCTCCCTATCTTCAACCAGCTTACAATCGTGATTCCTTTACAATTTGAATAGCGTGATGGGAAGGAGCGACTTCGCACAACACAGCATGGACCACAAAACCAAAACCAGGCGACAATTGAACCACAGTGCAAGCCGCTCTACTGAATTTAGCTAGGCCTTTGAACTGTAGCAGCCTGAAAATGAGTTCAGATCTCCGTTGTTGGATCGTGCGACGGGACGGGCGATCGAAGGTCAAAGTTTCTCCTTGAGTTCCTCGACGAGCCGTTCGACGGCGAGTCGGTCCGAGAGGGGGTGGGGCTCGTGGAGGCTGCTCGCCGCGCCCGCCTCGTCCTCCTCCAAATCCACAGCGAATCCCAGGACGCGGTGCGTCTCGTGCTCGTTGTAGGCGCGCATCACCAGCGTCTTCCCACGGACTCCATCCGCCGACGAGCACTGCTCCGAAGCCGCCTCGGCCCGCTTCAGCCAGAAACTCAGCCGGCAGCTTGGCTCCTCGTCCGACGGCAGGCACACGGGCGTGTACCTGAACACCACCGCCCAAGAGGGACTGGCTACAACTGACGGACAGTTCGTTGAAAGGCTTTCTTGATATTTTCGGGCTATAAGCTCTAGATATACGCACATCACAGGCTTCAAAACAGCGCCGCAGACACTTTTTTTAGATAGTTCGACTATAAATGCTCCTAAAAGTCGTCAAAAATTCTTTACTGGCCGTGTTCAGCAGGGAGTTCAAAAAAATCTGTAATCAGTGCAGGATTGACTAACGTTGGAAGGGGATGAGACCCACACTTCATGCAGGATCGCCTAGAGCTGGTGAGGGTGGGGGGCTGTTATTACCGCTACCCAGTCATACCTATGGGGGCGGGGGTTGACGGACCTGGACTCGACGCCGTGTAGCAGCTGGGCGTTCTCGGTGAGTAGTTTGAGGTAGAAGCGGACGAGGAGCTCGCGCGCCTTGCAGGTGATGGCGAGGTGGGGCGACTGTCGCTGGGGCAGATGGCGCACGAAGGCCGTGAGGCCGTCGATGCCCACGGAGTGGCAGCCGAGCAGGAAGAGACGCCGCAGCCGTGGACAGTGCTCGGCCAGGCAGCGCAGCACCTGGTCGTCCACGGCCGAGCTCTGCACGCACTTCAGCTCCACCAAGTAGGGAAAGGAGCCGCCGCTGCAAGTCGCACGACGCGAAACCGGTGAAATTCCTGCGTGTGAGGCGACGACGACGAAGACGACAACCTGAGCATTCTGGCCACCGTGTCGGTGCAGGTCACGAAGGAGAGCTCGAGCTTCCAAAGCGTCTGACGCCACCTGCACCAAAGTCCCTTTTCGCTGTACGCTCACATGCCAATTTCAACAAAACTAGACGCCCGTAGCGGCCTTCGGCCACCCCCCGCCCCATCCAGCCCACCTGTCGAGCATGCTAGCTGTTCAGTGGGCCCGTGTGTCAACGCAGGCTAGCTGTTCAGCAGGTTGACTCGTCTGCGTATCAATGCAGGCTAGCCGTGACTCGTCTGCATGTCGACGCAGGCTAGCTGTTCAGTGTACAGTCCAGTCCAGTCGCTAAGCCAAGCCGCTCAGCGTGCCGTCCAGCCAGTCCGCCTGTCGATCGCGCTAGCTGTTCAGCATGCCGTCCAGTCCGCCTGTCGATCGCCCCAGCTGTCCAGCGTGCCGTCCAGTCCGCCTGTCGATCGCGCTAGCTGTTCAGCGTGTCGTCCAGTCCGCCTGTCGATTGCGCTAGCTGTTCAGCATGCCGTCCAGTCCGCCTGTCAATCGCCCCAGCTGTTCAGCGTGCCGTCCAGTCCACCTGTCGATCGCGCTAGCTGTTCAGCGTGCCGTCCAGTCTGCCTGTCGATCGCCCCAGCTGTCCAGCGTGCCGTCCAGTCCGCCTGTCGATCGCGCTAGCTGTTCAGCGTGCCGTCCAGTCTGCCTGTCGATCGCCCCAGCTGTCCAGCGTGCCGTCCAGTCCGCCTGTCGATTGCGCTAGCTGTTCAGCGTGCCGTCCAGCCAGTCCGCCTGTCGATCGAGCTAGCTGTTCGGCATGCCGTCCAGCCAGTCCGCCTGTCGATCGAGCTAGCTGTTCAGCCTGCCGTCCAGTCCGCCTGTCGATCGCGCTAGCTGTTCAGCGTGCCGTCCAGTCCGCCTGTTGATCGCCCCAGCTGTTCAGCGTGCCGTCCAGCCCACCTGTCGATCGCGCTAGCTGTTCAGCGTGCCGTCCAGACAGTCCGCCTGTCGATCGAGCTAGCTGTTCAGTGTGCCATCCAGTCCGCCTGTCGATCGCGCTAGCTGTTCAGCGTGCCGTCCAGTCCGCCTGTCAATCGCCCCAGCTGTCCAGCGTGCCGTCCAGTCCGCCTGTCGATCGCGCTAGCTGTTCAGCATGCCGTCCAGTCCGCCTGTCGATCGCCCTAGCTGTTCAGTGTGCCATCCAGTCCGCCTGTCGATCGCGCTAGCTGTTCAGCGTGTCGTCCAGTCCGCCTGTCGATTGCGCTAGCTGTTCAGCATGCCGTCCAGTCCGCCTGTCAATCGCCCCAGCTGTTCAGCGTGCCGTCCAGTCCACCTGTCGATCGCGCTAGCTGTTCAGCGTGCCGTCCAGTCTGCCTGTCGATCGCCCCAGCTGTCCAGCGTGCCGTCCAGTCCGCCTGTCGATCGCGCTAGCTGTTCAGCGTGCCGTCCAGTCTGCCTGTCGATCGCCCCAGCTGTCCAGCGTGCCGTCCAGTCCGCCTGTCGATTGCGCTAGCTGTTCAGCGTGCCGTCCAGCCAGTCCGCCTGTCGATCGAGCTAGCTGTTCGGCATGCCGTCCAGCCAGTCCGCCTGTCGATCGAGCTAGCTGTTCAGCCTGCCGTCCAGTCCGCCTGTCGATCGCGCTAGCTGTTCAGCGTGCCGTCCAGTCCGCCTGTTGATCGCCCCAGCTGTTCAGCATGCCGTCCAGACAGTCCGCCTGTCGATCGAGCTAGCTGTTCAGCCTGCCATCCAGTCCCCCTGTCGATCGCGCTAGCTGTTCAGCGTGCCGTCCAGCCAGTCCGCCTGTCGATCGAGCTAGCTGTTCAGCCTGCCATCCAGTCCCCCTGTCGATCGCGCTAGCTGTTCAGCGTGCCGTCCAGCCAGTCCGCCTGTCGATCGAGCTAGCTGTTCAGCATGCCATCCAGACAGTCCGCCTGTCGATCGAGCTAGCTGTTCAGCCTGCCATCCAGTCCCCCTGTCGATCGCGCTAGCTGTTCAGCGTGCCGTCCAGACAGTCCGCCTGTCGATCGAGCTAGCTGTTCAGCCTGCCATCCAGTCCCCCTGTCGATCGCGCTAGCTGTTCAGCGTGCCGTCCAGCCAGTCCGCCTGTCGATCGAGCTAGCTGTTCAGCCAGCCATCCAGTCCGCCTGTCGATCGCGCTAGCTGTTCAGGGTGCCGTCCAGTCCGCCTGTTGATCGCCCCAGCTGTTCAGCGTGCCGTCCAGTCCGCCTGTCGATCGCGCTAGCTGTTCAGCCTGCCGTCCAGCCAGTCCGCCTGTCGATCGAGCTAGCTGTTCAGCCTGCCGTCTAGTCCGCCTGTCGATCGCCCCAGGTTTTCAGCGTGCCGTCCAGTCCGCCTGTCGATCGCCCCAGCTGTTCAGCATGCCATCCAGTCCGCCTGTCCAGCGCGCTAGCTGCTTGGCGCGCCATCTGTTCAGTGGGTCGACTGTTGGCATATGCTGTTCACATCTGAAACCGGTTCTAGCGATGACAGGTCGAACGAGCCGCATCGCACCTTTATCCGTGCACGCAGGCGATATTGCTGTCGATTTTGTTTAGTTTCCTTTTAGGATCGCTTGTTTCCATTACAGTACCGTTTGTTTCCTTCTTGCCCCTTTAGGCTTACTACTTACCCCTTTAGACTTTAGAAACACCGTTTTCGCTTCTTTTTGTCACTTTCACCATTTATCGGTATTTATCGTTGAAACCAGCAGCATATATGGAAATGCCGGGCGAGGCCGAGTCGATCAAGCCATCGCCCATCCAGATCCGTCGGGCCGTTCGAGAGAACCGAAAAAGTAATCGTTTTCTAAAAGACGCGTTCCCTGCAGGACAATCATTGGTCGCACCAAAATATTTGTCCCAGAGTCGTATTTTCGCTATTTATCGGTATTACCGGTAATTATGAACAAAACGAATAGCGTCTGACGAAATGCGGCGCGATGCCGAGTCGAACGAGCCATCGCCCGTCCGGATCCGTCGAGCCGTTCGAGAGTTATAGTCCGGACGCACGCACGCACGCACGCACGCACAGACAGCCGCCGGAGTTGTAAGTAGACTAGACGCCCGTAGCGGCCTTCGGCCACCCCCCGCCCCATCCAGCCCACCTGTCGAGCATGCTAGCTGTTCAGTGGGCCCGTGTGTCAACGCAGGCTAGCTGTTCAGCAGGTTGACTCGTCTGCGTATCAATGCAGGCTAGCCGTGACTCGTCTGCATGTCGACGCAGGCTAGCTGTTCAGTGTACTGTCCAGTCCACCTGTCGATCGCGCTAGCCGCTCAGCGTGCCGTCCAGCCAGTCCGCCTGTCGATCGCGCTAGCTGTTCAGCATGCCGTCCAGTCCGCCTGTCGATCGCCCCAGCTGTCCAGCGTGCCGTCCAGTCCGCCTGTCGATCGCGCTAGCTGTTCAGCATGCCGTCCAGTCCGCCTGTCGATCGCCCTAGCTGTTCAGTGTGCCATCCAGTCCGCCTGTCGATCGCGCTAGCTGTTCAGCGTGTCGTCCAGTCCGCCTGTCGATTGCGCTAGCTGTTCAGCATGCCGTCCAGTCCGCCTGTCAATCGCCCCAGCTGTTCAGCGTGCCGTCCAGTCCACCTGTCGATCGCGCTAGCTGTTCAGCGTGCCGTCCAGTCTGCCTGTCGATCGCCCCAGCTGTCCAGCGTGCCGTCCAGTCCGCCTGTCGATCGCCCCAGCTGTCCAGCGTGCCGTCCAGTCCGCCTGTCGATTGCGCTAGCTGTTCAGCGTGCCGTCCAGCCAGTCCGCCTGTCGATCGAGCTAGCTGTTCGGCATGCCATCCAGCCAGTCCGCCTGTCGATCGAGCTAGCTGTTCAGCCTGCCGTCCAGTCCGCCTGTCGATCGCACTAGCAGTTCAGCGTGCCGTCCAGTCCGCCTGTTGATCGCCCCAGCTGTTCAGCGTGCCGCCCAGTCCACCTGTCGATCGCGCTAGCTGTTCAGCGTGCCGTCCAGACAGTCCGCCTGTCGATCGAGCTAGCTGTTCAGTGTGCCATCCAGTCCGCCTGTCGATCGCGCTAGCTGTTCAGCGTGCCGTCCAGTCCGCCTGTCGATCGCCCCAGCTGTCCAGCGTGCCGTCCAGTCCGCCTGTCGATCGCGCTAGCTGTTCAGCATGCCGTCCAGTCCGCCTGTCGATCGCCCTAGCTGTTCAGTGTGCCATCCAGTCCGCCTGTCGATCGCGCTAGCTGTTCAGCGTGTCGTCCAGTCCGCCTGTCGATTGCGCTAGCTGTTCAGCATGCCGTCCAGTCCGCCTGTCAATCGCCCCAGCTGTTCAGCGTGCCGTCCAGTCCACCTGTCGATCGCGCTAGCTGTTCAGCGTGCCGTCCAGTCTGCCTGTCGATCGCCCCAGCTGTCCAGCGTGCCGTCCAGTCCGCCTGTCGATCGCGCTAGCTGTTCAGCGTGCCGTCCAGTCTGCCTGTCGATCGCCCCAGCTGTCCAGCATGCCGTCCAGTCCGCCTGTCGATTGCGCTAGCTGTTCAGCGTGCCGTCCAGCCAGTCCGCCTGTCGATCGAGCTAGCTGTTCGGCATGCCGTCCAGCCAGTCCGCCTGTCGATCGAGCTAGCTGTTCAGCCTGCCGTCCAGTCCGCCTGTCGATCGCGCTAGCTGTTCAGCGTGCCGTCCAGTCCGCCTGTTGATCGCCCCAGCTGTTCAGCATGCCGTCCAGACAGTCCGCCTGTCGATCGAGCTAGCTGTTCAGCCTGCCATCCAGTCCCCCTGTCGATCGCGCTAGCTGTTCAGCGTGCCGTCCAGCCAGTCCGCCTGTCGATCGAGCTAGCTGTTCAGCCTGCCATCCAGTCCCCCTGTCGATCGCGCTAGCTGTTCAGCGTGCCGTCCAGCCAGTCCGCCTGTCGATCGAGCTAGCTGTTCAGCATGCCATCCAGACAGTCCGCCTGTCGATCGAGCTAGCTGTTCAGCCTGCCATCCAGTCCCCCTGTCGATCGCGCTAGCTGTTCAGCGTGCCGTCCAGACAGTCCGCCTGTCGATCGAGCTAGCTGTTCAGCCTGCCATCCAGTCCCCCTGTCGATCGCGCTAGCTGTTCAGCGTGCCGTCCAGCCAGTCCGCCTGTCGATCGAGCTAGCTGTTCAGCCAGCCATCCAGTCCGCCTGTCGATCGCGCTAGCTGTTCAGGGTGCCGTCCAGTCCGCCTGTTGATCGCCCCAGCTGTTCAGCGTGCCATCCAGTCCGCCTGTCGATCGCGCTAGCTGTTCAGCCTGCCGTCCAGCCAGTCCGCCTGTCGATCGAGCTAGCTGTTCAGCCTGCCGTCTAGTCCGCCTGTCGATCGCCCCAGGTTTTCAGCGTGCCGTCCAGTCCGCCTGTCGATCGCCCCAGCTGTTCAGCGTGCCATCCAGTCCGCCTGTCCAGCGCGCTAGCTGCTTGGCGCGCCATCTGTTCAGTGGGTCGACTGTTGGCATATGCTGTTCACATCTGAAACCGGTTCTAGCGATGACAGGTCGAACGAGCCACATCGCACCTTTATCCGTGCACGCAGGCGATATTGCTGTCGATTTTGTTTAGTTTCCTTTTAGGATCGCTTGTTTCCATTACAGTACCGTTTGTTTCCTTCTTGCCCCTTTAGGCTTACTACTTACCCCTTTAGACCTTAGAAACACCGTTTTCGCTTCTTTTTGTCACTTTCACCATTTATCGGTATTTATCGTTGAAACCAGCAGCATATATGGAAATGCCGGGCGAGGCCGAGTCGATCAAGCCATCGCCCATCCAGATCCGTCGGGCCGTTCGAGAGAACCGAAAAAGTAATCGTTTTCTAAAAGACGCGTTCCCTGCAGGACAATCATTGGTCGCACCAAAATATTTGTCCCAGAGTCGTATTTTCGCTATTTATCGGTATTACCGGTAATTATGAACAAAACGAATAGCGTCTGACGAAATGCGGCGCGATGCCGAGTCGAACGAGCCATCGCCCGTCCGGATCCGTCGAGCCGTTCGAGAGTTATAGTCCGGACGCACGCACGCACGCACGCACGCACAGACAGCCGCCGGAGTTGTAAGTAGATAACCTGGCGTCAGGGGGAGTGGGAGCCGCTTGAGGCGGGTTGGCCGAGGGCTGACGGGCTTCCCGTCTCGGAATGAAGCGCTCCGAATCCCTAAACGAGCGATCGGCGCGGGCAATGGTCGGAGCGAGTTGGAGCAACAAGAGCGACCTCTGTAGCAGTCCCAGGTGCAGCGCGACCTTGCGTTCGGCCAGAAAGCGGGTGACGGGTCCGTAGACGAGTGCCAGGTCCACGTCCTCGAAGATGGAGTTGAGCGAGACGATCTTCAACTCGGCGGGATTCGAAGCGACGACGAACTGCTGCACCGTCTCCTCCGTGTCGCCGGTGCACAGGTCGAACTTGAGCAGCTTCGCGCTCGGCAACAACTGCCGCGACGAAGCCGAGTCGAAAAAGTTGACTTTTTCGGGAAAGCGGCAGAAGCGGAACACCTACGTTCGAGAACGCGACTGCTGTGCGTGCGTGCGTGCGTGCGTGCGTGCGTGCTGCGCGCTTGTGCTCACCAAGAACTTGAGGGAGGCCATGCTCTCTCCGCAGATGGCGGCCTCCAAGAGAGCCATCGCGCCTGCGATGGTAAAGTCGACATGGCCCAGCAACAGGTACTCGAGGTTGGCCAAGCTCTTCAGCTTGGGCTGGAACTCCGCGAAGCGGTTCTCGCGACGGTTCAGCCACTCCAGCGTCGTCAGCGAGGCGGGCAAGGCGGCGTCCAAGCCTACGGGGTCGTTGTTGTGGGATTAAGGGCAACGCTAGGAGGCCGTCAACGGCCCATATCGCAAACCCATCTCCATGACGCCTTCCTGTCTAAAGGCACTAGCCACGAGGGTCGCCAATGACGTTCGTCAGAGCGCCATCTGCAATCTAGTGCAGCACGAGCGCACGAGAAAATCCTTTGACGGGGAAATCCTCGTTAGTGGATCGTCCATCAAGTCGAAGCCAGTACCGTGCGCGCAAGAGGCCTATTCTCTACCACTAGGCCATCCGCTGCCCCTAGTATGGATGGGGTGGCGCTGTTGGGCAGCACCACCCAACCCGCGGCGCAGTTCACACCAGGCTTAGTAGAGCGCACCCAAGTTGACGCTGTCGAGCAGGAGGGTGTCCATGAGCTTGAAGTGGGGGAAGGCGTTCAGGGTCAGTCCCTCCCAGTTGTAGGCGGTGCCGTGCGGCCTGAGGGTGACGGCCGTCGTCTGTGGGTAGTGGTCGAAGACGCGGTCGATGAAGCACTCCTCCCCATAGGGGTACACGTCCACGCAGCGCATGTGGAACCCGCACTCGGACAGGCGCTCTGCCAACGAACGCGCATCACCACTCTCCCAACACTCCTTCTTCAAATCACCAAATTTTGCCTGCGGCGCTGTTTTTTTTTTGCTCCAACTGGACATTTTTAGAGTCACTGAAGCGCGTTTTTTGGCCAAAAATGCACAATTTTTGCCTGCGGCGCTGTGTTTTCAGCATACACGAAGCATTTTCTAGGTCAAAATGGAGGCTGGAAAAAGAGAAATTGTATCAAATTTGGCCGTGCAGGACACCCCCAGCGACTTTTGAAACATCTCTGATTCACCCCCCCCCCCCCCGCTTCGATGGCCAGTTACACCGAAGTATCCCACGGCCACCGCCGCGTCCTTTTCCTTCTTGTCCCCCTCCCTCCAGTTTTCTGATGTCGGGAGGGGGAAGGAGGACTGGGTCTATTTCCCCTTCCCCTGGAATCCTGGATCCGCCACTGTCAACGACGAACTCAGGGCTCGGCAGGCACGCACCGAGCACCTTGACGACGAACTCTTCTGTTCTGAACCAGAGCTTGAGACTGGTGGCCGAGTTGATGTACTTGAGCACGGAGTCCAGCTGGAGAAGTCCGCGGAGAGGCTGGCACTTGACGCGCACTCCCGACGAATCGGACAGATTCTCCTTCCAGACCGCCGACTCGAACAGGTTCACCACGCCCACGTCCTTCAGAGAGCACACACCGGACGTCAACAGGCGGTGGAATCGGTGAGAGACCTAAAGTCAGATTTACTTGATCGTGTTCGTGTAATTGACAGGACGCCACGGCCCACGGAGTCATTCTAGGTTCCGCAGTTCCATGTGCTTGGAAACGTCTAAAAAATAAACTCGCCTGAGCAGCCTTCGCTCGATGAGTTAGCTCTAAATAGCTGAAAAGATTGGCCAGTATCACGTCGGGCAAGTTGGACAGTTCACAGACGCCTTGCGAAACCAACGCCTCGTCAACAATGTTCGGCTTTTCATCCTCATCGTCCTAAAGAACAGTAATGTACATACACTAGCTACTGCATGGCTACAAAAATCTGCCAATATACCTGCGCAAGCAAAGTATCTTTTGCAGGTTCGATTGACATCTTGCAATGGGGCTGCTGCATTGAGACGGCTCCAACCGCCCAACACAGGCGTTACATAAAATACACCCACAACACCCACAACACCCACAACACCCACACTGCGAAAACCTAAGCCTAAGCCTCAGCGAAAGCCTAAGCCTAGGCCTAAACGAAGCCTAAGCCTAAGCTAAAGCCTAAACATACGCCTAAGCGAAAACCAAAGCCTAAGCGAAAGCCTAAGCCTAACCCTAAGCCTAAAACAAAGCCCAAGCCTAAGCAAAAGCCTAAGTCTAAGCCTAAGCGAAGCCTAAGCCTAAGCCTAAGCAAAGCCTAAGCCTAAGCAAAAGCCTAAGCGTATGCCTAAGCCTAAACGAAAGCCTAAGCGTAAGCCTAAGCGAAGCCTAAGCCTAAACCCCAAGTGTGGGTGTTGTGGGTGTTGTGGGTGGTGTGGGTGTATTTTATCTAACGCCCCAACACACCCAAAACTCCGTGTAGGACTGTTTTATAAAAGGAGCAGCGCAGCGTAGCGACACATAGCGGTGCAGAGTAACTGGTGACACCGTTTTGACGGTATCGCTGCTGAGTGCTGCGCTGGGTCTTTACTTGTCTGACCATTCCATCCATGCTAAAGTTTAGGAAGACCAACTTTTCGAAGACGAAGAAATCCTGTTCTAGCAATTAGACTCGTTATCTGCGCAGCCGTGACAGTAGCAGTTGCAGTACCTAGCTTAGCACCGCCAATTCTGTCGACGAGGTCTGTCGCTATTTTGCAAACGCGCGATTATGCCATTACGCTGTTTTGCTATTTTGCAAGGACGACCAATGACGATTCCGTTTCTCTGTGTTATCGCAGCAAGTTCCTTCCCCAGAAGCGTTTACATACATACGTCTGTTGACGTCCATTCGTCCCCCTCCCCACCGACTGCTGGTTTCTCCGTACGTTGGGCAAAGCGAAGCTACGCGCAGCCGCAGCACCAGCTGACGAGCACGTTCGTCGTCGCCGACAACGCGGCAACGACGTCATTGTTACTTACAAAAGACATGCGCAGTAATGAGAGTTATAGTTATGGCGCTTTCAGTCTCGACGCGCGACGACAGCGCTTGCACTGAGTCGGTGGCGGCGGCCGTCCGGTCCGGTTCGGTCTGGGCTCGCGACACTGTCTTCTGCTCGCTTGCCGAACCTGCAATTTAGACGACACTACTATTTTTAAATCGAAAAAATTCATTTACCAACCCAACCACAATACGGTACGCAGAGACGTACGTACTACGTAGAAGCCATTGAGAGGCTCCCATCGCTCGCAATTAGTCACGAGTCAGGACAACACCCGCCCCCATGAACGTCACAGGTATTCCGGTTTCCTCCTAATTAATACTTGCTGTACCCTCTAAGACATACTCATAGCAGTCACAATCTTGCTTTTTAGACGACCGCAGCAAACGGAATGCGAACTCTAACGCCACTTCTTTCCAGTGCAAGTGGTGTTTCTTAAAAACACATTTCCCAGACAGCATACATTTGGTTTTTAATTTTTAAGGTGATCATCAGTGGTTTGGAAGTGATCGTCGCTATGACTGCACTTTGTGCCCACTGAGCAACCTGTACCTATGCCAACGAGTGACGTGTGACATGAACAGAACTAGTGCCCCGCTGACGCCTACCGAGATTCTATTAAAAAGGTGAGGCGCGGAATCGGCAGAAATGCGCGGGCGCAGAATCTTAGCGGCATAAAATTGCAGATGGGACGAAGCGAACCGGTCGTTCTCTGGCGCGCAGCTGGGCACGCTGCTCTTGTGGAGCGTCGTGGTCGGCTGTACGAGCGCGCTGACCGTCGCGACCGTGGCCAAGGGCTCGATCAAGGTCAAGGTCAACGACTCGGCCAGTCTGCGGAGCAACACGTGGACGCTCATCGCCCAACTGGCGCTCGTCGACTTCGTCGCCTCGCTGGGCAACGCCGCCGTGTACCTCATCCAGACGGTCAACTACGCCAGTGGCTGGCCCTCTGCCATTGGTACGTGCTGTGTTCTGGTACTTCTCTTCCTCAATCAAGCAACCAAGGCAATTTGCACTAACGGTTTCAGAATGCACTAGTTCATATAGCGCTCATTGGCTAGGCAGTTTCAGTCATAGTTTTGCTTCTGGCATGCGGACACTTTTTATGTGCTAACAAAAGTGTTGCTAAACCTTCTAGACAACTGGCTCTGCATGGTCGTGCTTTTGCTGCGCTACCCCGCTCGACGAGCGCGACTCACCTTTGCAGTGGCCGTCGCGCTCGACAGATTTCTGGCGGTGCTCGCGCCAGTCAAGTACCGGCTGCTGGGAAGGAACTACGTGACGACCGTCTGCGCCTTCTGCTGGCAAGGGCGAACGCGAGCGCCATGGTTTCGAGATACAATTAAACGCCAGCAGAAGGTCGTGTAGGTTGTACCTGTAGTTACCGATTGTTAAACCATAGTCACACGAGTTGCGAAAAAATGTTGCGCTTGGTGTCGCCCTTTGGTGTCACTGCTTGGGAATGGCAGTTGTGTTTGTCGTCATGGCCAAGCAGCCTGCATCGGGTGAAGTTGGGGGCGATCGCTGTTTGGTCTCCTCTGTCACGACGCCGGCACTGAAAAGATTTCAAGTGCAGTCTCCCCATTGTGTCGCTTTCTGTCATGTTGCATTATGTATTTGCAGGTGACTCAAGGGGCGATCCAGAACGCGTTGGCGCTGGCGCTGTACAGCGCGGCCGCAGCAACGCTGGAATGCCGGCTGCTGTTCACGCGCTTCGGAGGCGAGCCGACAACCGCGGCTGCGCGGCTGGCCAATCGCCGTCGTCAGCTGCAGACGCGGCTCACGCGCACGCTGCTCGCCATTCTCGGCCTCAACCTCGCCACCAAGTACGCAAAGTCGGCCGTAAACGTCGGCCTCTACGCTCTGGTCTGGTGGATCAACACTTTTTTCTCTAAACTCATACAAAATTAGAGCGGTAAAATGTTTGATGTGCAGATTTCTCCAACGACGCTGCCTGCCGTGGAGCGATTGGTGCCTTTCTTGGCGTTCGTCCTGAAGATCCTGGATCCGTATTTCGGGAACACGGCGCACTTCCTGCTTCTGCTCGCTCTCGTCTCCAACTTTCGGAGCGAATTCTGTCGTCTCTTTGGCTGCGTATCCAAGAACGCTGTCCAGCCAATCAATCTCGTGCTCGTGCTCGGCGCGCTCGTGGTCGGGGGTTCAACTCCCTTCCACTGAGGTCACTGAGTCACGAATCCCCTTGGGCAAGGGATGAATCGCTCTCATTGCCTCGGTGTAGGGCGGCTCCGGGGCTTCGGCCCGAAATCCGTGCCAGGTGGCGGCCCACCTTCCCTCGCGGGAGAAGAACGCCGTAGGTAGTGTTAGTGATACAGTGTTATTATGATGCATCGCCCCTTCGTACCCCGTGCGTTGGTTTACGGTCCCTGTACTGTGTCGGTGCTTGCATCAATAAAAACATTGATTTGATTTGATTTGATCTGGCCCTGCACAACAACGGATAATCGGTGTCCAGAGGTCGCCCTTAAAGGGGGGTTGTTCCAGTTTCCAAAAGTATTGTCTTGTTTTAATTTGTTCAGCTACATGCCGCGCCTTTGCGTCACGTCCCGTTCTTAGTTTTCCGACAAAGTTTATTTTTCGAGATTTTCCAACAAAAACACCCAAATTTACCGCCGAAACTGCGTTCTCTGAAATTGGCATTTCTTACGCTCCTTCGCCCTTTCAGAGCTTGCATCGGCAAAAATATACGCTCGGCTACAGTAGTCGAATAAGTCAATGTACAGAAGCGCTTTTTCAAACATGTGCCGACATTTTCGGAACTGGAACCACCCCGGGCACCTTAAGCGACCCTTGAGCAACCCCTTGATGTACACAAGCCCGATCCCTCTCTCCAATATTTACGTTAGTAACGTACGTAGATTTCTGTTGTCGAGCACCCTTTCTGGCGTTTGCGCGAAACGCTTGGGTTCAGTACCAGGGAGCGCGACCCACTTCTTTTTGCGCTTTTTGCACACAATGTTTGTGTCGATATTTTGCAGCGAGTACTGTGTTTGGTGCAACAATGCTGGAGGCCGCTATGACGCCGCTGAAGCCGACTGACGATAGTGACTGATCGTGAGCCCCATAATTAGCGCCCCCATTTATAATGACTCCACCTCCCTAAATGGACCGTCACATGCAAATTTCCAGTGTCTGGACTGGATTGGATGCATGTGTATGTGTGCGTGAGAGTGTGTTAGAATGTACCGACGCATGTGCGCAGTGTATTTTCCATTAGATAACCTTTCCACGCGCTTCGTGCCAACTAAGGTCTCCACACATCCACCCTTCCAGTTTATTAGTCCCCCTTTTTATTTAGCCCCTCCATGATACCACCCCCTCCTCCGGCTCGAATGAAACAATTAAGGGGGCTGATTATAAGGTTTGCGGTAATCCGATTCGAAACACTGTCGAGAGCGAGTAGCTCAGTGGTAAGGCGTCGTGGTCGGCGCGCTCGTGGTCGGGGGTTCGACTCCCTTCCACCGAGATCACTGAGTTACTAATCCCCTTGGGCAGAAGTATGAACGCTCTCATTGCCGACGGCGTAGGGCGGTTCCGGGGCTTTGGCCCAAAGTCCGTGCCAGGTGGGCGGCCCACTTTCCCTGGCGGGAGAAGAACGCCGTAAGTGATATAATGATACACTGTTATTCATGATGTCGCCCCTTCGTACCTCGTGCGTTGCTTTACGGTCGCTGTACTGGGTCGCTGCTTGCATCAATAAAAACTTTGATTTGATTGATTGATTCAAAACACTGCCAATTGTCATCATCCATCTTGACCTTCGAAACGTGTTCGACTCTGCAGAGAAACCATTTGCGTCACAACAAAACGTTGCTTAAGCAGGAGACTTCCAGGACATACAGTAATCGTGTATACGGTAGTCGAAAATAGAGTTGACAATATACGCATACGGTACGTAGAGACGCAGAGAGCGTTCGAGAGCGTCCCACCGCTCGCAATTAGTCTCAACGGCACCCGCCCACATGAACGCACGCCCCCAGCGTCTCAAGTTTCTCGGTCGTTCTCCTAATTAATACTGTGTGCACTATAAGATATATTCACCTGTCGCGATCTTGCCTAAGGCGACCACTGCAAACGTATGCCATACCTCGCGTCTCTATGTAGAAATATATAATGCTGTTGCATTAAACTTAAATATTGAGTAACTTCTAGCGCCGCTTTTGTGCTTGAAGACAGTGACAGTGCAGTGATCGTCTCTGTGACTGCAGTTGGAGACGACTGAGCGACGTGTGCCCACGAGTGGCGTATGACATGAATTGCACAAGTGCCCCACTGACGCCAACCGAGATTCTATTAAAAAAGTGAGGCGAAAATATACGCATGCAATGCAACAACAGCCACAGCAACAAATTGCAGATGGGACGAAGCGAACCGGTCGTTCTCTGGCGCGCAACTGGGCACACTGCTCGTGTGGAGCGTCGTGGTCGGCTGCACGAGCGCGCTTACCGTCGCGACCGTGGCCAAGGGCTCGATCAAGGTCAAGGTCAACGACTCTGCCAGTCTGCGGAGCAACACGTGGACGCTCATCGCCCAATTGGCGCTCATCGACTTCGTCGCCTCGCTGGGCAACGCTGCCGTGTACCTCATCCAGACGGTCAACTACGCCAGTGGCTGGCCCTCTGCCATTGGTATGTGCAGTGCTCAAGCAACCAAAGCATTTACTGATGGTTCACTAAACGGCTGTTCATGTTATTGTAGCGCTCCTGGCTAGCCAGTTTCAGACATTCACCAGGCTTTTAAGGAATGTTATCCATAAACAGCACGCACCTGCGTTAACTGCACCTGCACCATTTTGTTTGGCAGCAAAACTTTCACTTGTGGAACTTCCGGAAGCTTCTAGACAACTGGCTGTGCTTGGTCGTGCTTTTGGTGCGCTACCCCGCTCGACGAGCGCGACTCACCTTTGCAGTCGCGATCGCGTTCGACAGATTTTTGGTGGTGCTCGCGCCCGTCAAGTACCGGCATCTTGGAAGGCGCTACCTGACGACCGTCTGCGCCTTCTGCTGGCAAGGGCGAACACAAGCACCATGGTTTCGAGATGAACGATGTTCCTTAACCGCTGAATTTCTTTTTTGAATGAGCCTATATTCCCTGATCCAATTGTCGTAAAATTGACGTGGACACAGAAGACTTTTAAATGCTTTTGTGTGTGAATCGCTGTTGCTTAATTTAAGAAACTAGGTACCGAAATTGGAAAGGTATTTGAAAAAAAACATCTTTTAAAGTTGAAGTTCGAATTTGCGCGGCACCAATATAAGCGCATAACATGCACTCTGCGATGAAACGCCTTTCTTATCCGCCCAGATAAAAAAAATTGGGGCTGTATGTAAAATTTGACGGGGCTACCAGGCGCCCAGCCAGATGACGACGTTAACTTAACGGGTTTTGAGATGGTTTTGGAATTTGTACTACGACGGTGGCTAAAATCACGCAAAAAAATCTGTGAAAAATTAACACCATCTGCTGAAGACTTATCGAAAGTACAACTACACCCTACAAATAAACAGAGTGTCCGGAGGGTTTACTTGACCCCATTATGCGCTGACCACGCTTGTACGCCTCTGAAGCTGCAGATAAACTCCTAGATTAAAAAGATATAACTGAAACTCCACTTTTTGCTCCATTTCACTCCCAGCAAATGTTGAAGTCCGGATCATTGTTTTCAATTTCAACCTATCGAATTTCGATAAATTATTTTTTAGACAAAAACCTAGAGTCATCGGCGTCTGTGATTCAATTTTCATGGCAATCGGATCAGGAATAAAACGTATTAAAAATGAAATTTCGGTTGTCGAACCATATACAATGTATTAACCATACACACACTGTACACACAAGAGCTGTAAAAATGTGTTGCACTTGATATCGCCCTTTGGTGTCACTGTTTGGGAATGGCAGTTGTGTTTCTCGTCATGATTAAGCTACCTGCGTCTGGCGCAGTTGGGGGCGACCGTTGCTTGGTCTCCTCGGTCACGACGCCAGCGTTGAAACGATTTCAAGTACGGCCTTGTCACCATTGTGTCGCGTTGTGTCATGCTCATTCCCTGCAGGTAACTCAATCGGCGATCCAGAACCTGTTTGCCTTGGCGCTGTATTGTGGGGCCGCTGCATCTTTGGAGTGTCGGTTGCTGCTCGCCCGGTTTGGGGGCGAGCCGACGACTGCGGCAGAGCGGCTAGGCAACCGCCGTCGTCAGCTGCAGACGCGGCTCACGCGCACGCTGCTCGCCCTTCTCGGCCTCAACCTCGCCACCAAGTACGCCAAGTCCGCCGTCAACGTCTCTCTCTACGCTCTGGTGCATTTCGCTACATTTTCCTTTATTTAGGCAAAATTGGAGTCATAAAATGTTGATGTATGCGCAGGTATCTCCAACGACGCTGCCTGCCGTGGAGCGATTGGTGCCTTTCTTGGCGTTTGTCCTGAAGATCCTGGACCCGTACCTCGGGAACACCGCGCACTTCCTGCTCCTGCTCGCTCTCGTCTCCAGCTTTCGGAGCGAATTCTGTCGTCTCTTTGGCTGCGAACTCAAGAACGCCGTGCACCCAGTCAATGGGGCCAATCACAACAACGGATAATTATTGCTGGCCATAGTCTATCCGCTGGTCCCACTAACCACATCTAGTCCACTGTCCATCCTTAAATCACCTTTAGCAATCCATAAGTAATCCAAGTAAGCTCGTCAGCCAAGTAGCAGCAGCAAGTAAGCTCGAAGCCTCTTCAAATATTTGGCATTGGCACGATGGCTACATCAGTGTCAGAGATTCAGTATCTGAGAGCGTGGCGAACTGGTTTACTACTTTCTGCACTTCCTCTTTGTGTCGGAGTTTTTGACGCGAGTACTGTAGCGTGTTTTGCTTCAACAAAGCAAGAAGCCGCTCTGAAGACGCTGAAGCCCACTGACTATAATGATTCAATCCAATTAGCCGTTGCTGTCACCCATCTTGACCTTCTACTTGTAGATGCGTCTGAGTCTGCAGAACACTATACAACGTATACCTTACAGTGTACAATGTATACTTGCTTGACAACAGAACGTTATTTATGCAGTAGCTTTACTGTCTGTGCATAATCGTAAACACGTATATATGGCATAGTTGGGAAAAGTGTACTGTGCAGTACAGCGTTACGATGCACTGTACGTGTACGGTACGTAGTCTTCGAAGGAAGCCTTTGAGAGCGTCCCACTGCTCGCAATTTGTCAACGTATGCACCTGCCCTCTTGCGCTCTGCGGCGCAAGTCCCTCGGTTTGCCTACTAATTCTTACTTCTTGCGCCCTTTAAAATATTTTCACCTGTCGCAGCGTTGCCTTTGGTGACCGCAACAAACGCGCCGACAGGAGACCATTCGCAGACGGATGTACTGGTTTGGTTTTTCGAGTTATTGTGGTTTGTTTACGAGATAGTGACCGTATCAGTGACTGCACTTGCTGCGAACTGAGCAACGATCTGTCCGTCGCTGCGACATGAACTTTACTAGTGCCCCACTGACGCCAGTCGAGATTCTATTAAAAAAGTGAGGCCAAACGAGGCATGCGCACAGAAGCGGAGCTGCAACGAATTGCAGATGGGACCAAGCAAACCGGTCGTTCTCCGGCGCACAACTGGGCGCGCTGCTCGTGTGGAGCGTCGTGGTCGGCTGCACGAGCGCGCTGACCGTCGCGACCGTGGTCAAGGGCTCCGCCAGTCTGCGCAGCAACACCTGGACGCTCATCGCCCAACTGGCGCTCGTCGACTTCGTCGCCGCGCTGGGCAACGCCGCCATGTTCGGCCTACAGACGCTCA
This sequence comes from Paralinhomoeus sp. GSCO2_6, assembly GCA_030248085.1. Classification (NCBI taxonomy): domain Eukaryota; kingdom Metazoa; phylum Nematoda; class Chromadorea; order Monhysterida; family Linhomoeidae; genus Paralinhomoeus; species Paralinhomoeus sp. GSCO2_6. The sequence continues at coordinate 84,109 of JASAMY010000773.1, read as the reverse complement.
ACTTCGCCAGTGGCTGGCCTTCTGACATTGGTACATAGTTTGCACATACCGTACCTCATACTCCTATGCACCATATTCTTCGCAAGCATTTATTACGAACCCTTCCAGATAACTTACTCTGCCTGGTCGTGCTCTTGGTGCGCTATCCCGCTCGACGAGCACGAATCACCTTTGCTGTCGCCGTCGCGTTCGACAGATTCCTTGCGGTGCTCGCACCAGTCAAGTACCGTCATCTGGGAAGGCGCTACCTGACCATCGTCTGCGCCTCCTGCTGGCAAGGGCGAACACCACGTGCACCATGGTTCCCAGGAGAAAGCGAGAGCAGAAAGCCATAGTTACCGGTTCTTAAACCATACATGAGGTCATTCATTAGTTGTAAAAGAAATGTTGCGCTGGGAATCGCCCTTTGGTGTTACTGCTTGGCCGTGGCAGTTGTGTTTCTCGTCACGATTAAGCTGCCTGCTTCTGGCAAAGTTGGGGGCGGTCGCTGCCTCGTCTCCTCGGTCACGACGCCGGCGTTGAAAAGATTTCAAGTACAGGATTGTCATGGTTACGCTCCATTCTTGTCCATTCTTTGCCATTCTTGCAGGTGTCTCAATCGGTGATCCAGAACGCGTTGGCGCTGGCGCTCTACGGCGCGGCCGCTGCAACACTAGAGTTTCGGTTGCTGTCCACGCGCTTTGGAGGCGCGTCGGCAACAGTGGCGGAACGACTGGGCAACCGCCGGCGTCAGCTGCAGACGCGGCTCACGCGCACGCTGCTCGCCATTCTCGGCCTCGACCTCGCCACCAAGTACGCAAAGTCAGCCGTCAACTTCGGCATCTACGCTCTGGTGCGCTATACGCAATTTTCTTTTTCCAAAAATGCATGCTAAATAGAGTCCCGAAGTGTCTGCTGATGTGATGTGACGATGTACAGATTTCGCCGACGACACTGCCTGTTGTGGAGGGATTGGTGCCCGTCTTGGCGTTCGTCCTGAAGATTCTGGACCCGTACCTCGCCTGCACGGCCCACTTCCTGGTCCTGCTAGCGCTCGTGCCCAAGTTTCGACGCGATTTCTGTCGCCTCTTCCGCTGCGAACTCAAGAACGCTGTCCGTCCAGGCAATGGGGCCTAGCGCAGTAATGCAGCTGTCGAGCGGCACACGACACGACCTCGCGCGACGCGATGCGCAACATGGATAGGATCCGGTGCATTGCACCATGACGAACGTGGCTTTGTCTTGGAACGATGCTATGTAAAACCTAACGTACAAGCGGCACTCAGAAGAACAATTGCATGCATTGGATGAGGTCAGCAATCAGCATCGCAGTTGTTCTCATTTCCTACGCGCTCTCTCCCCACGGTACGTGCATAGTACAACCATCATTCATCGTAGACCACCACCTGTACAACCCGGTACAACCCACGCAATCCAATACAACACAACCTAGTTCTGTAGCATCATGGTGTTATCTAGAACAGTGGGCGTGCCGGGAGCGTCGAGAGTGCCTGTTCGTGTGGCGAAAACAGTCCGCAACCAACCCCAACACTGAACGTGCACATTGTATGGGACTGGCAGCGTAAACGCACTACACGCCCCTATTCAAGGAGCAGCCTTCGCTGTGCTGAAGCGCGGCTACAAGAAAAAGATAGCGTATTTCGCAGATAAGAGGACAGCTCACGTTCACGCAGTGCGCCCGCTTCAAGCGGTGACCTTCATTGGGCGTGTGCTTGTTAGACACACGTTGCTTGCGTGTATGCAAGTATTTTGGACACAAAATCGTCTAAAAAGCGTGCCATATTGGCCCATTGGGACCGCATCGAATTGGATCGCCAACACTGTACACAGTAGTCAGAGGCCAAGCAAGTTCAGCTGAACAACATGGAACCGCCTCCACGGCAAGCGGTGCGTTTCTGTACAGTAGTATCTCAATAAATTGCAAACAATTTCAAACAGCAGCAATTCATTCTTCAGGGTAAAAATATCCCTATGTTATTCAAACGACTACACGAAACCCAGACGACAGCGTTTGCCAAAAAGCATCGGGTCGAAGCGGATTTCATCGCCAAGTTCAAGTGAGAGCATTTGTCCGTTGTTGAGAAAAAATGGCTTTTAGAAACAGATAAGATTTCAGAAATTATTGCAAGGCCAGAGCAGACGCTGAGTTGGTGTATGCCCAATGTCTGGAGAAGTTGGCATCGCAATATCACGTGAGGGACTCAGAGCAGCTCGCCAACGACATCGGCTATGGCAACAGGTGCGACATCGCGTCAACTTGACTCGTCGGGGTACTCAATTGGGGAAACAATTGGGTTTAATTCAGATCGCTGTACGCGGCCTGGAATAGCTACCTCGAGGAATTCACCAAGTTGGGGGGCAGACATAAGGAACTCGCGGACTTTCTGACCGACACGGTCGCCAGAAATTTGCGCAATTTCCAGCAAGAAAAAACGAACGTGTCTAGGATCGTGAGAACACTTCTGCTGAACTATATTCTTAGGAAACCATGAAACCAAGTGAAACGTAACGTTCAGACGTTTGACAAGCTGACGCGCATGCACCACGAGCTGCAGACGAGGGCCAAAGAGCTGGACGCGCTGCAGCGCGACTACCAGGCCTTGGTCACTGGCGCCGCCCAAATGGAGAAACGGGCCAGTGAAGCAAAGCCAACTGACAGCGACAAAGTGCTCGAGGAAAAAGAAAAGGTAGTCAAACGCTGACTGAACAGTCTGTTGTGTCGTGCAATTAACGCTTTGGTCAAATTCGAACAGTTGGTGAACAAAGCGCTGGAGAGCAGAGCCAAGGCGCACCAGAAGAGAAACGAATACATCTTGCAGGCGGAGGCGCTCAACGTCCAGCAAAAGTTCCTCAGAGAAGTCTATCTACCTGATTTATGCAAGGCAATTTAACAGAAGTCACAGAGATGTATGTAGATGACGGTCATAACTTTGACTTTCAGACCATCGAACATGACATCTACAGCCGTCTGTGGACGCAGTTCTCTTCCGTTGCTGTCATTGAAAAGGAAATCTACGATTCTGTGCCGGCCAGCCTTCAAGGCATCTGTACAGAAGTTCAACAGGTCTGGTCTGAGCGAATCACACATAAAACCCCATCTACAACTGAGGGACGCAGACACAAATGGATACAGCCATGGGCTTTGCAGCAGGAGATTTATGAGCGGTGGTGAACTACTAACTATTGTAATGTCATAACTTTTGTCCAGTCCATGTGTCAACTTTTGTCAAGTCCGTGTCCATTCGACTTGGTGTCCCCTTGTCATAAATAGGCTTAGCAGTTTGTACGACGTATCAAATACATATTGCAGGTTTTGGCGCCTGAAGAGCACATGACCGCTTTCCTGGGTAGCGATCTGAGTCTGCAGCAGCCTGTGGTCATCGAATTTGAACCGAACTCGAATGACACTGTCCATGGGAACAGTCTCGTCATCAACGAAGAAACTGCAGCAGCACTGAGGCGTCAGCAACGGCACTGGCTCTCCTCAAAGCAGAGACATGAAAAGACAGCTGCAGAGCAAACAGTCCTCTTGGAAAAATTGCAGGAGAAACTCAACAAGCATTGGGATGCCTCCAAGAGCATGAGTGCGCATGGAGCACTGATGAAAGAACTTGAAGAAGCAAAGGAGCGGGCGAATAAAGAGCAGATGACGGTGGACAAGGCGCACAGAATACTCGCCCTACTAAACAGCGCTGGATGTAAGTTGTAACGATAACGTCTACAACATTCGTAGAGTACTTCAACCAAAGCATTACAAAATTTAGTTAATGAGACGCCGACACACAATGGCCTCGAAAAGAAGTCGTCCATTACTAGTATTGCTACAAGACAAAACTCGATGTCGCAACTGTCAATTGGATCAAGCGTCAGTTGTTTATTCGCATTTTGTACATCCTGTAGGCTCTCAATACAAATAAAATGGAAGCTTTTTTAGACCAGCAGCTCCGATTATGCCTCATTTGGCAAACCGTACGTGGCACTGTACAAATACAAGGCACACAAAGAAGACGAGCTTAGCTTCGCCAAGGGGGACGAATTTCTCGTATTGGACAATGCTGCCGACCCTGAGTGGCCTAGAGTGAGATCGTACCCAGTATTTCAAGCATGTGCGACATGTCACAGGCGAAATGAAATATTGTAAAGCAACGACACCTAACTTTGTTGTAGGCGCAGAACGCAGAAGGAAAGTACGGCCTCATACCGATCAACTACATCACCGCAAAAGTTGATAATGTTCCAACAAAAGACCAAGCTGGGTACAGTCAAGTGGTCAGAAAGCGACCCACTGCCGAATCGAGCCAAGCTCGCGCCGCCTTGCCGCCCCTGCCGTCCAAGCTCACCTTAAATAACGTCAGCTTGAGAAGGAACAAAAGTTGGTTTACTAATTTGCGCGCAGTGGCGCGGATCACACCAACATATTATCAGTTGTACTGTTTCTCGTTTCAGCGTCCGTACCGACACTTCCGAGGACGCCGGCGCGACCGCCCCCTCCGCGACCGTCGTCCTGTCACGAGATGGCGCTGAGGTGCGAGGCGCTCGTCGACCACGACCCGGATCAGCCGGACGAGCTGAGCTTTCGACGAGGCGACACCATCGTTGTCTTGGACAAGCGACCTCACGCTAACATTGACGACGGCTGGTGGATGGGAAGACTCGAGACCGACGACAGCGGTGCGCTCATTGAGATGTTCGGATTTGTGAGAATTAATTTTGTCATCCAATACAATTTTTTAGGCAAAACTGGAACGTTTCCTTCCTTGCTGGTGACGGAGCCTACAAACCGATAGGAATTGAATTCTCGCAACTTCATTAGCTTTGTGTTGGTACCTGTGTTTCATAATACATGCACGTACCTATAAATGTTGGGGTTGTTTCTATAATTTCAATGTGAAGAGCACCTCATGTGAACAGCCAGGACCAAACAGGCGTCTATGTGATATCTACATACATGAATGCGCGAGATATTGCGATTGATTACTGGTTATTGACAGAATACCCTGCAGCAACTACACTACACAGTAGAGCAGTAGAGGTGGGTACCTTTGGCCACCGGCACGCTTCCTTCTGTCCTATCCTATGTGATTTCTTCCGTTATTTCGCTGTCGGTGCTTAGGTATACCTATACGATACTGTTACATACTTGTGAATGGCATGCCCTTTTTTTGTCACAGTTACGCAATCAATCACACAATCAACTCAAAATGGTTGCATGAATCACTATTTTACTAGGCATATATGCTAGGTATGCGCCAGCAAAATATCGCCAACAAACGCATTTCCAGTTCATAATAGACAAAACGAATTTTTGGTTGCTATAAACGGCCGCATAGCCGCTGCAAGCGTGTCACGAATAACTTAAAAGCTTGTGCAATGCATTGAGCCACGTTTGCACAGCTGAATCTGATTGAAGTTGTTGAAAGGATGTCTTGCTCCTTTGGTTCTCTCTAAAGTTGATTACCTTTACTGATAAGGCATTGGAAGGTCACGGAATGCGCTACACCACTATAAGTATGCCACTCTCTCAAGAGAAGGCAACGGCAACAATGTATACAAGTATGTATTTATTGTCCATTGGGACTGGACGCTCGCCTGCATGTGTGGAAAGACGATTGTCCGAAACAAAAACATCCAATTTGTCTTCTTTCTCTTGTGCTTGGTTAGACAGCGTTTGATCTCGTCACCACCGTCCATGTTGTGCCATTCGTCGAGAAGCTGCTGCTTCGTCCAACGCTGTTTTGGGTGAAACTGATTCAACTGCTTCGACCATTTCCGATACGTCGCAAAAGTGCATTGCTGTTCGATACTAGGTTGTTCATGCAAATTGGCCAGCGTCGCAAAGTAGCGAGCTGCGTTCGTCTTCATCGCCCAAGTAGTCACATAGTCATACTGAAACGAAAGCGACCTTCAAACGTACATCGTATAACAGGTGTATACAGAGAAGGGAGAACAAGTGTACAGTTCAGTTTCCATAAAAGAATCAACTTACGGGTCTGTTCTCGTTAAACGTGTCTTCCACAGTAGGTCTTTCGAACAATTGATCCGCTGTCATGTAGTGCTGAAGTAGTCGATACGATCTTCTGTCTCCGAAGTAAGCGAGTCCACAAATCAGACTCAAACGCTTAAACTTGTTTCGCACCGCCCACTCGTAGCAGATCTGTTCTACTTGAGTTAGCGTTTCAGTTGCAAAAGCCACCCGTCCTTCGTTAGACTAAAAAAAGGAAACAAAGAGCGTGACGTGCAGTGTTATTTTCATGAGGTTCTCCGGTCGGAAATGAGCCTTACAATGGAAGCGCTGGCATTGCTGTTCAAGAAGTCCGTCGCATTTTCCAAGATGCGCTCGCGCTCGCGTCGCAAAAAAAGCTCCAAGACTTGTGCGCTAGAATGGTCAAGATCGTCCGACTGCAGAGCTGCCCTGACGATTTTTGTCAGCAACTTGAACTGTCTCCGAGTCCGCTAAACCTCGCAGAGCATGTAAGCAATTCGCATAAAGAACATTGTGAACCTGCAGTGGTAGGTGTCGTGGCAGCACAACATCGCAAGCTGTGGTGCTAAAACCGAAAGAAAAGAAAACAACAATCATGCAGCTCGCCTGTCAATGCCACAGAGTGTTTCACTGTTCTCACTGTTCACAGAATTTCCAATACTGTCACAGAACGTTACGTTACGACTACGAGTACTGCTGCGTTGCGTACACTACTGGCGAACCTGTAGAAAATGAACAATACTGACAATAGACAGCGACCAATCAGAATCATTCTTCAAATCGCTACAGTTACTTTGCAGTTGCCTAGCACAGACAAGAACGGCCGAGCGTGAATGGAGACACACTAGCGAAGGCAATTGTATCAGTCACGATTACGACAGTGTCAACGACCTGCAATCAAAGGCTTGGTTATTCTTGGACTGAGGCGTGGCATTTCTGAGATACATAGGAGTCAGCCAATAGTTGTTGGCTGACATCATGCAGTGACATCATGCAACGTCGAATTGCGGTGTCTATGGCAACGATTAAAATACAGTATAGGCGCAACAAGATGATGTTAACAATCACTTCTTTCCAGTCAGTGTGCTGTATGAACATAAGTTACCTAAGCACTTCATAGATAAAGCGAAGTACTTTATGCTTAGCCCACATGCATCCTTTGCCATCAGTAACGCAATCAGTGAAGTTCAGCCAAAGCAAAAGTCTAGGACACCCAAAACACAAGTCTGAGCATTATGATACCGGTAAGCCACGCATGAACAACACATAAATTAAAGGCACCAATAAGCATGAAACAAAAGCCAAGTTCAAGTCATTGTGAATGCAATTTCAAACCGACTGTTTCCAACGGTGTTCATTCCATTGATTTTATATGCGGTATCTGTTTGTAGAAGTCCTGCAGGCTGCAGGGCTGTCCGACATGACAAAGTCCGACCTGCACGCCGCAGAGCACGAGATTCTGCAATACTATACAGAGGATACTGTACTAGAGGATATGGAAATGCATCACTCAGTGTTCGTGTCACCACCACATTCCTTGCATTAGGTATTTAAGGTATCACAAATGTGGATGGCTAGTGTGGTGTGGCCTCTTCCTCGTCGACCGTCTCCAGGGCCCTGTTCTCGTATCCGCCTTGAGGTCCTGCTTCTGTCTCGGCTTCCGATTCCGGTTCCTCTCTTTGCAGCTCGCTTTCGGGATTTCCTAATTCTTCCCCGCCGATGTATTGCCTCGATCGCTGCTGCTCGTCGTCAGCTTCAACAGCTGAGTCGTGCTCGGCGAGTGGTGCTGCTGATTCTTCTTCCTCTTCCGCCGGCCTCCTGACGGCCGTCTCGGCGGTGGCGGTGAGTCGGAGAGGGAACTCGCTGAGCGTCTGCGCGGATCGCGGCTGCGTGTCGTAGCCGAGTCGCTTGCAGTCCTTCAGCACCACCGAGAACGACGCCTCCAGGAAGCCGCGAGTCGACACGCGCGTGACTAGAACGGACCGGCGGCTGCGGTGGTGCAGAGACTCAAGGCTGCGGGCCGGGCTCGTGCACGCACTCTCTCTGCCCTCGCTCTGGGCGACGAATCGCGAGTGGGCGAACTCGGGCCGTCTGCCGACGAGCCAGCCGACGGCGCGCTGCCATAGCGAGCTGGATTGGGGCGCGAAGAGCGCGAGTCGGCGCCTCGTCGACGCGCCCGACTGGCACGGCAGCGCGACGGAGCCGTAGCCGAGGGGCACGTCGTGTGCCCGGAAGTCGCGACCGTAGCAGGCGACCGCCAGACGCGGCCAGCCGTACGGGCAGCTCGACGTGAAGACGCCCTCGAACGGCTGATTCAGCACCAGCGCGCCCGCACCGTCCAGCGCCGACGCCGAGCCCCACTGCGTCAGACCGCCTTCCAGTCCCTCAACACGTGCCAACAGGCAGTAGAAACAAAGGCCCATTCGCCGAGCAAATGCAAACAAGTACCGAGATCATTTTCCAGTCCTGCCCATAGACGAAGGACCACTTGCAATACGCAGTGTCCGAGAGAGGCAACTAAAGTAATGATTTGTGTGGGCTTCTTTACGGTTCTAAACAATTAGCACAAAAACTAAAATCAGACACAAACAACATGACAGATGATGACTCACAATGGCGTTCTCGATTTGTCCGGTGACCATCAAAACAAAAGTCTGTGGCTCTTCTTTTCGTGCCATTTGCACTATTAACGGTAATTAATAACTGGCGGGAACATACGTAGAAATGAATTTCATGTTGCAAGCGCAGTATACAACTCCGCAATGCGCGACGCGTGCATCATCAGTACGCGTTGCCATGCCAACAAGAGCCATATGCCTACATGTGCACCTAATCGGTAGCTACGGTATTTTTGTGCAATGTCAATGCGTCAACATTCTTGGCGTGCATCTGTCAATGGGCAGCTGCTGTTTGTTGCTCAAGGAATTATTCGTTGCATCGCCAAACAACTTCTGTTTGTATGAACACATGTCGGTTTGTTTCGTGAACGATTGGCCTCGAATGTATATGCGCAGAGGCGGTGCATGCGGAGTAGTGGTTCGTAGTTGAAGTGAGTCAAATGGTGCACTGTGGTCGGCAAAGGTCGTAAATGCGATTCGCCCCCAAGAGAGGAATGCGTAGCGTAGCACTTCAAAGATGCTGACCGACGAGGGGGGCGGCCAGTCTCAGAATGAACTTGGCGGAATGGGTGAAGACTGCGGACGGTTCATCAAAAATAAATAGGGTCGCCGGGGTCACGAAATAGGCCACCACTCTTTATTCCAGCCGAAATTTTAGTCTTGTACGCAGATAATTGTGCCGCAAAAGTGCACGTTAATCCATCTTTGTGAATACTCAGTGCAGTGCAGCGCACTTTCGCACATTTCGTCTTTCCGCATTCCTCAACCATAAATTAAAGGTCGTGCCAGGACCTAGAGACATTAAAAAAGCCAGTACGGCATCGACTAACGTTGCGAAAGGCACTTTTAGATGTTGTCGCAAGGCCGACCGAGCCGACATGAGAAACGAGGGTGGCTCGCTGCCGACGGCGGCGAGGGCGGGGGGGGGCAGATGGGCGGCGGCAACATCAAAGGAACAGTTTCCTCATTGCATTCGGCACTCCTCATACAAAGTGCGACCTGAAATGCCGACCGACGGTGGCGGCGGTTGCGTAGGGGCGCGTTGGCTGCTCGTGGGGTCGCTGGCGCTGGCCAACCTCGCCACCGGCCTCGCCTTCTCCTGCATCGCGCCCTTCTTCCCGCGCGAGGTACCCCTCCCTCAGTCCCCCATCGACGGACAATAGCTACAAACTGTGTTTGCGAACGTACTTTTGACCGACAAGTCTTCTTTCGACCATGTAGCGGTGTATATGTATGTACATGTGCAGTCTATCTTGGGCAGTTTGCGTCTGTCTACCGTGTATTTTGTACAGGCGAACAGTCGCGGGATCGGCCTCGGCTGGGTGGGAGTGGTGTTTGGAGGGTACAAGGCCGCCGCGTTTCTGCTGTCGTTTCCAGCAGGAGCACTGGTATACCTACACATTTACAGTTGCACGCAACTTAGATACAGCATGGCACATTGCTATACCTACACGCACACACAAGCGCTAAAAACTATACCTTTTTTGCATGTGTATAGTACTAGTACGTATACAATAGTCGACAAGAATAACGCTCTCAGCAGTTTAGATTAATCGTGTAGGAGCCAAATCAACGATCGTTTGCGGCAATGTGCTGCTGAGCCTCTCCGTCGCCGCGTTCGGGTACAAAAACACTTCAAAGAACTTTCTCTTGACACCGTCAAACAGCACTTTTGCCCTTACACAATCGATGACGCGGCACAACGACCGCTCGAACAAATCCGTACCTACAGATGCCTGCATGTCGTGACGGACGGCACTCTGTTTATGGCGCTGGCACTGCTCGTCCGCGTTTTCGAGGCGGCCGGCGCGATGGGCGGCTCCGTGGGCGGCTACGCGCTCATCTCTCTCCGACTGGCCGACAAAAGCGGCACGGGCTCGGTATAGACGAAGCAACTGCAGGGTGGCCCACCTAAATGTCCCGGTCTTTGAATGCCTCGATCTCGCTCTATGCAAAAGCAATTGAAACGCGATTTTGTACGTCAGTAGGCTGTGGTCTAACTTAGATTTCACCAAAGTTTGGACGCGCTTCGTTGCAAAATGTTTGACATGCGCTGTTTAAACGCATGAGTTTTGTGCCCATCATAGACTTTTCCAATTAACTGGGACATTATCAAAGAGGTGGGTGGTGTATTCGTACAAGAGTCAGAGTCTGGACGAATCAAAAGCAGCAACAAGGCGGAAGAAGTGTATTATTATGGCTTTTGAAAGCATCGAGCCTGAATTGCGCCAGCGAATGAGTCAATTCGTGATTGAAAAGTGTAACAAATTGCATTCAACCAGATTCTCAACCAGTGGCGTAGCCAGAACTTGATTTCGGGGAAGGGGGGAGACTCAATTTTGCAACACGGGGTACCCTGTCGAATTTTTTGGACATTGCGCCATTTTGGCTGGGGAAGCTTTAGGCACTCTTCCATGCAATCTGTTTGCACGCTTTTCGCTCGTATGCCCGACTACATTCACCGAAACGTTAGCAATGTGGTCAAAACGGTCGATTTCTGCTCAAAATAGCGCCGCAGGCAAATCTTTTATAGTAACATAACGAGTTTTATACGGTTTTTAATGCAAAACAATGCACCGCAGTCGAAAATTTGGCTCTTTAGGGTCGTTTCCATCATTTTTTGCATTGAAATTGAGAAACATGCTAGATTCGCACATTGCAACAGAGGTTTACCAATTTAAAAAATTTGAGCTTCGGAGAATTTCGGGGGGGGGGGGGGTGAGCCTTCCCTCCCCCCTGGCTACGCCACTGTTCTCAACCAGACGGCCACTTCGAAAATCAGTGATTGTACTCTAGTGCAAATAAAATGCTCATAGCCAAAATAGACTAGCCCAAACTTTGGTGAAATGAAGAGTTAGACCAGTGTCTTTTGATATGCAAAATTGCGTCGCAATTGCTTTTGCACAGAGCGAGAGCATGCAGAGACCGAGACATTTGCGTGGCCCAGCAGCAGCACCCTTTGACGTGGCAAAGCATCACAGGCTCTGTTCACGATCGCCTTCCTGGTCGGTATGGCTGTTGGACCGGCGCTGGGCGCCCTGCTCTACGCACTCGGGGGATTCTCTCTGCCGTTTTTCCTGCTGGCCGTTCCGATCGCGATGTCGGCAGGGATTTTCATCGTCGTCGTGTCGCCCGACCAAAAACCAGCAGATGGGGCGAGAAGCAAAGACGCGGAAAAGAGAGACGGCGAAGAGCAGATGAGCGTGTGGGGGCTCGTCAAGAAAGCTCCATTGATGTTGGCGGTGCTCGGCTGCGAGGCCACCTGTATCATGGCGTTGGTCTACGTCGACGTCACGCTCGAGCCCTTCCTCAGACAGGTTGTACCATTCAACACGCGCACACGACAGGCGTGGCGTGGCACGACAATTACCTTGTACTCTTTTGCTCAGTTCGAGTTGAGCTCGCTGACGGTGGGCGCGCTGTTCATGTTGCCACCGGCGGTCTTCATTCTTACCGGCTGTCCCGCCGGCGCGGTCGCCGACAGGAACAGTCGGTGGGCGTTCGCCATCGTCGTCGGCACCACTATCGTCACGGCCTTCTCGCTACTGGGTCTCGGCGTCGCCGCGCGACTCGCAGTCTCTGACGTGTAGGCGCAACTGCTGCTTCCCCATCCAGTTCGGTCGAAGCGAAACGGAGCGTTGCAGGGCCCTCTGGACGACGGTGGGCGCGCTGATGGCGCAAGGCGTGGGAAACTGCGCGCCGATGGCCGCCCTCGCCGCGCTGTTGTCAACCGTGGAGTGCGTCGCACCGTCACGTTTTCCTCTCCAAAATCCAGGCGCCAATCACGGATTGGAATTATTTTTTTGTAGAAAAGCTGGTGTGTCGCTCGACAAGCGCGTAGCCAGCGTCGTCGCTGTTTTCCACGCTGCGGCGCAAACGCTCGGGTAATCAAACGTTCTTTTAGGGCGGGGGAGGGGGAGTTGGATCACGAAGAACTATGTAGTTGAAGCGACAAGCAAAATTGTTTAGCGGCTTTGCTGGCGCAACAGTGGGAGGAGTGACGGCGGAGTGGTTGGGCTTTGAATTGTCGGCACTGGCGAACGCGACGCCGATTTTCGCAGCGGTAAGGCGAATGGACTATGTCGGCGCGCAACTCGCAAGTGACGGACAAACTCATCAAGGCGATCGTGCTGTCGGCGCTGCTGTTGAAAGGCTGGCTCGGACTGCTCGTGGCGAGGAAAAATTCGACTGCGTCAGCGGACACCATGCCAGCGTAGTGATTTCCATTGTACAGTGACACTCGCCCACTCGACTCAACCAAGGAAGGGAAGACACGTAAGGTAAAACAGCCATAGTGTAGCGCACAGGTACCCACAGGGTGCCGTCGGTATGACATCCTATATTCTTCTTCGATGAGAGGTGCGGGGTGTCAAATGGTTGAATTCTTGTTCTGTAAAAAGAGTACAAAAGGTGATATTGGTCGGTTCACCATGGAATGTGGTCAGTCCGTACGTTTATCTACACTGTCCGAAGACAAAAGTTTATCTACACTGTCCGAAGACAAAGAAGCGCAGCACAGTTATCAAGTGGGAAGGCAGGGCGGATTGCATATTTGTAAAAGTTTGAAGAATAGTACCTAGTCATGGTGGTGGTACGCAAATACACGTAACTTTGTAACTCAAACATGTAACTCAAAAAATACAAGTACCGTAAACCCTCTAATTAGCCCCCCGAGGCTAATCTTTTCGTTCGAGCTCTTGGAGGGTGTATAATTATAGGGGGGGGGGGTCTTATAAACTGGCTGGAAGTGCCGATGTGTGGGAAGGTTTGTGGGCGAAAAGGCGCGTGGAGGCGATTTTTATGGGAAAACGACGCTGCGCACACACGTTGGTACACTCTAGCACACTCTCACACAGTATAACATGCACATACACGTACATACATACACATACGCGACTATACATACACCCAGACATAGAAAATTTCGCCTTTCAGACGATGGTCCATTTAGGGAGGGGGTGTAATTACAAGGAGGGGGCTAATAAACTCAAAGTGGTCTTAGGATGGTGTATAATTATAAGGGGGGGGGGGCTAATTATAGGGGGCTAATTGTAGGGTTTAAACTCTTCAAATATTGATCCGATTGTGGTGAAACCGTTGTAGGCAAAATCCCAAAGCATTCTGAGTAATTCTGGGTAAGGGCGTCCAATTCAATTTCGGCTAGCAAAAGTTATTAAAGAAAGAAACCTTTTCGTTAAAACAACACCGTTTAGTAACACGGTTGGTCGCGGTCGGCATACAAGCGAATAGGTAGTAGAGGGTCATACCACGCCGACTGGGCAAACACATGTCCATCTAATCTTACACCTTTTGCAGTGACCAAAGCGCAGGCGTACCGCCCCATAGACTATGTACACCGAAGCGCTCATATGCAAATCTCACTTATTAGTTGCAAACAAATATATACCGGTATTAGTAGTTTTCACGCCCAAAGGATGCGTTTGTGGCATACCGGTATCGCTTAATTGTAAGAAGTGAATCAATAGACACGAGGATTTATAAGAAAAGCTATCGGGAAACTCGGTGACATCAAAGGAGGGAAGGTGTCAACCCATTCAGTCCGATGCGCGACTCTTGCAGAAGATAACCCTTATAAAAACAGGTTAGACGCGACTGACGTTGACAAAGTTATTCTTACTGCCACGCGCATAGGTAAGTTTCAAGGCCGACCTAGCCTATCTTAGTACACTGTCGGTGACTCCCTGCCGACGGTGGCGCGGGCGGCGGTGGGAGTGGCGGCGAGGGGGAGGGGGGGGGGGGGGTGGTGGTGCGGCCGCGGCTGCGGCGTCAAGCATAGTTTCTTCCTCTTTGAATTCTTCGGCGCTCCTCACCGTCAGTGCGAGCTCAGTGCGAAATGGCGAGCGACGGTGGCGGCGGCTGCGTAGGGAGGCGTTGGCTGCTCGTGGGGTCGCTGGCGCTCGTCAACTTCTCCGCCGGCTTCGCCTTCTCCTGCATCGCGCCCTTCTTTCCACTCGAGGTACCCTTCTACCACCCCCCCCCCTCCCCCCGTCGTCGCAGACGCGCACACCACCACCTCTACAGCACACCACAACTCATGACTGATCAACAGCATGTGTCCAAAAGCCGCTCTTTGTACTGTACAGGCGAACAATCGCGGGATCGGCCTCGGCTGGGTGGGAGTGGTGTTTGGAGTGGTCAAGGCTGCCTCGTTTCTGCTGTCGTTTCCAGCAGGAGCACTGGTAGCTTTGCAGTTGCATGCAATGCAGCTACAGTACGAAACGTATATACAGGGTGTTTTTTTTGGGAATGGGACAACTAGGCGCCGCCGACTAGGCGCCGGCCAACTGGGCGCCGCCCAACTAGGCGCCAGGCCATCATGAGCCAACTAGGCGCCCGCCCAAATAGGCGCCGGGTGGACTGGCCTAGGTAACGAGGCGCCATACACACCGATATGATCGTGTAACCAAATACAAAAGAATCACATGTTATGACAAGTGGCGTGCAATCCGTCAGTTGCTCGCGTTGTCCACTTCGCTACTTTCTTCTATGTTGTCTGCCTATCAGTCGTCAGCCTATCGGCTTGCCGAAAACATCTATACGTCCGTCGGCAGTAGCGCAGCAGTGCGCTGTGGCCCGCTATGGGGCAAGCGCCCGTCACGACCGTCAGCGGGCGCAATTGAGCTTTCCCCACACAAAAACATCAAAAACGTCCTCCTCTTGAAAGTGGCATAACAGTTGCTTACGTTAATGGACTTTACTGAAATCTTAGGACAACAAATGGCAGACCATTGGCTACCTCCGTTCCAAATTTCAGCCAGAAAGACCTACCACAGCTCAAGTTATTCGCCGACAAATTTGGGGCATATAAAAAAGCCGTGTATATACTACAATAACATTCAGATAAGTCTGATCTGACGCTCATGGTGTAAAGCATTAACGGCCTAAAACAAGTGGGCGCCTAGTTTAACCGTCCATGGGGCGCCTAGATGGGCAGGCGCCCACTTGGCTGGCGCCTAGTTGGGCGGCGCCCAGTTGGCCGGCGCCTAGTCGGCGGCGCCTAGTTGTCCTAGACCGTTTTTTTTTTGTTTGACACAGTAAAAAATACGAATAACTTTTTAACCGCTTGATCAAATTTCGCCAAACTTTGATCGTTTATAGCAAACACCGGGCGACATGTGGTGCCAAAGTTTCACATTTCTCCGTTACCCCTACCATGAGATACGCAACATTAACTTTGGGGTCGAATTTCGTCCCAAAAATTGAGACTGCTGAGTGATTACGCTCATGTTCTTGTTAACCAAGCACAGCCCATAGTTGATGCATATTCCACACTACATTGGGCATCAATTTTATTTGTTTTCAGCATTGGGGTCTCATTCATTATCGAAATTTGACCAAGTCCGCATCCGTCTCGTTCGTTTGTCGGAATTTTCAGAAAATTGGAAAACAGTTTGTTTCCTAAAATTCCGCTATTCGACTTTGGAACAGGGTACGAAATATGCTACTGCACATTGAAAATTCGAATATTAGAGTGCTGCGGAACGATTGTTTTTAGCATGCGTGCAACATAGGTAATCGTATTTTCTTACCAGAATAGTCGCGGAAATTCGACCCTATAGTTGGTGTTGCATATCTCATGGTAGGAGTAAGGGAGAAGCGTTAAACGTTAGCACAACATGTCGCCTGGTGTTGGCTATAAACGCTCAAAATTTGGTTGGGATCGGTAAAGCGGTTAAAAAGTTATTGAAATTTTTCACTGTGTCAAACAAAAAAAACACCCTGTACTTCTGGAAATTCTCCAGTAGTGCCGTTGGAGCACTATCCTCTCAATCTAGGTATCTCTCTTTTCCCGGGGCATGCCGACAGTGGCGTACGCAGAATGCTTCAGTGGCAATGGGGTGGGGTGGGGGCTGACCCTGCAACAGCGAGGACCTGTTAAAAATTTCCTGGACACTGTGCCATTTCGGCACACACGTCAAAGCGTGCACCAAAAATGTCCATTTTTTGTAGCACTGTTCCAAAGTTTAATCCGCTACATCATGCGCCGCATGCAAAAAATTTCGCTCTTGAGAGTCGTCTTCTTCACCATTTGGCATTGAAATTGAGTAGCAATTAACATATGCCCTTGCTTTCGTCTTTTGAGTCGAATTTCAACAGGGAGTAAGTAGGTAGGTTGAAAAAATCTTATGATATTCTCAATGGGGATTGGGGAGGGCATAGCCCCCAGCAGCTGCAGCAACTTTTTGTACATACTATGTAACCGTAAGTAGTCAACAAAATAACGCTCTCAACATTTTAGATCAATCGTGTTGGTGCCAAATTAACAATCGTTTGCAGCTATGCGCTGCTGAGCGTCTCAGTCGCCGCCTTCGGGTACGGAAGGCGCCATTGCCATAAAGTGTAACAAGACGCAACGATGCAACGCAAACACTTGTGAATAAAAGAAAAACGCAGATGCCTCGACGTCGTGACCGACGGCACGCTGTTTGTGGCGCTGGCCCTGCTCGTCCGTGTTATCGAGGCGGCTGGCGCAACCGGCGGCACCGTCGGCAGCTACACGCTCATCTCCCTACGATTGGCCGACAAAAGCGGCACTGCCAATGTGAGCAGCATGTTCTCTGTAGCCTAAAAGACGGAGTAGAGTTGCCACTCCGCCCGCTTCACAGGCTGTGATCACGATCGCCTTCCTGGCTGGCATGGCGACTGGGCCGACGATGGGGGCGGTCCTTTATGGACTGGGAGGCTTCTCTCTGCCCTTCTTCGCCGTGGCAGTTCCCATCGCGCTGGCGACCGCGCTTATCCTCGCCCTTGCACCAGTAGACCAACAAGAGCACGAGGGCGCGAAAGGCAAAGACGTTGAGAAGACAGACGCGGGAGAGCCAATGAGCGTGTGGGGGCTCGTCAAGAAAGCTCCATTGATGTTGGCGGTGCTCGGCTGCGAGGCCACCTGTATCATGGCGTTGGTCTACGTCGACGTCACGCTCGAGCCCTTCCTCAGACAGGTTGTACCACCAAACGACATGTATACACACAATATGCATCAGTGGCCTAGCCGGATTTGGCTGTTCTGGAGACAGCAAGCTGCAAAGGAAAGACCAATCGGCGTGTGCCAGAAGTTACATGCATTTGAACGAGTTCGCGTTGGTGAAGTCTTTCTTTGCAGCTTCATGTCGCCCCATGTTGCTCATGTACGCTCGGGCGATCGCTCCTATGAAAATTGACTGCTGCAATTGACTCCATTCACGTGCCGCATGTAGATATTTGATTGCGCACTGTATGTATATCAAACACCCTGCACTGCAATGTACTTTATCGGTACTCTTTTGCTTAGTTCGAGTTGAGCTCGGTGACGGTGGGCGCGCTGTTCATGGTGCCACCGGCCGTCTTCATCGTCGCCGGCTATCCCGCCGGCGCGCTCGCCGACCGGGACAGTCGAGGGGCGTTCGCCATCGTCGTCGGCACCACCGTCGTCACGGCCTTCTCGCTACTGGGTCTCGGCGTCGCCGCGTGTCTTGCGGTCTCTGACGTGTAGGCTCAAGCAACTGCTGCTCATGCTCAACGTCTGTTCAAGTTACGCCCAAATGAGAGGAACATTGCAGGGCCCTCTGGACGACGGTGGGCGCGCTGATGGCGCAAGGCGTGGGAAACTGCGCGGTCGTCGCCGCCCTCGCCGCGCTCTTGTCAACAGTCGAGTGCGTGGCACCGTCGCGTTTTCCTCTCCAGAATCCAGGCGCCAATCACGGATTGGAACATTTTTTTGTAGAAAAGCTGGCGTGTCGCTCGACAAGCGCGTAGCGAGCGTCGTCGCTGTTCTCCACTCGGCAGCGCAAACGCTCGGGTAATCAAACGTTCTTTTAGGGCGGGGGGGGGGTTTGGATCACGAAGAACTACGTAGTTGAAGCGCAAAGCAAAAATGTTTAGCGGCTTTGCTGGCGCAACGGTGGGTGGAGTGACGGCCGAGTGGTTGGGCTTTGAAATGTCGGCACTGGCGAACGCGACGCCCATCTTCGCAGCGGTAAAGGCGGGTTGACTATGGAAGCGCGTAAGTGACGGACAAACTCATTAAGGCGATCGTGCTGTCGGCGCTGCTGTTGAAAGGCTGGCTCGGAAGACTGCTCGTGGCGAGGAAAAATTCGACTGCGTCAGTGGAGACTACTGTCAGTGTAGTGGCCTCGTTGAACGGCGATCCTCAATGCGCAGCTTAGCGATCCAAGCCTAATAATTGCTAGGTACTAGTGTCAGTGTGGCGCAGAGTACGAAGATTATCTGGCGTATATGTGCACTGTGGCCCAAGAAAAGTGATAGACGCTAGTTTCTCAGTCTCATTCTCATGACCAGAGGGTTGGGCTGAAATTTTAACATGACATACCTCGTTATTGCCTATTTCATCCAATTTCACGCCGCGCAAACGGCAGCATTTCTACAAGATGTCTAAAAGTGGCGTCTATCACTTTTCTTGGGCCACAGTGTAGAAGGCCTTCTTCTCAGTTGAAATGTGTGTGTGTTGTCATTTGCTTGGCTTCCCCTTTTAAATGTGTGCCGAAAAATCGCTACAAAAAGTGGAACTGGTCTGTTCACCAGAGGTGCACAGTACAATTAGCGGAAGTTCGAGTTTCAGAAACAAAACGACTCCAACACCAATACCAAATACTGACTAAGCATGATTCGCGTCAACGGAATGACGGAAGAGCAAACGAAACGGGGAAACAAAACAAGGAACGCGGCATCGGTGTTGCGCAGGGTCTTTGGGACGGACAGCACAGTGACGCGTGGCGTCGCGCTACACGCATCTGCTCATGGTACTCATGCCATGATTCGGCTCTATGAAGACTCTACCGACTGGGTGGGCATACATAGGTGCACATGGAAATTGGGCCGGGGAGGGGAGTTGATCCCTAACTTTTCTAGAGAGGGGGTGTAAATCAAGAAAAAAATTTTATACATTACAATTTGATTTAAAATGTTACACATTCTCCTAAAAATGACTTTAAAATGGCTCAAAATGCTATCCGCCAGCCGCGCTTATGTACTTTTAATCCCCCCCCCCCCGAAAAGTGCAAGCAACTAAACTCTGCTGCAGGCACACTTTGTGATACTCTGTGAGGAAAATTGACTTGAGGTTCTAGAAACGAAAGCGAAAGGTCAGTGAGTCATACCGAAACTCCTTTTAAATCATTGGGTACGCCATATTTGGTGCCCCCCCGGCCTCCCCACATGCTCGTGTATCTATGCGACTTGGTAACGCGAGGACTACATAAGGCAACTCATACGCTAGAGTTCTGCACTCTCTGTCCCACTTACAACGACGAATCTGGAAACAGCGCTTGTCGACAAGCGGCTCAACCCATCATCACGTCGTTGGCAGGGGCGGCGTCCGTAGCGTTGGGACGGTGAAAGCGCGCGTTCGCCTCCTTATTGGCGCCCTCCAGACGACGGTCGTTCCTCTGAAGACGGGGGGGGGGGACGCCTTTGTTTGTTGTTGTTGTTGTTGAGGGTCTGGCGCACCTTGATGTTGACGTAGTTGACGAACTGGGCGAGCTTGAGTCGAGCCCAGACGCAGAGCTCGCTGGCGCCCAGCACGGAGGCGGCGGCCCAGGCGGCGTTCTCGGCGCCCAGCACCGTCGAGCAGTGCACGCCTGCGTCGTCGACGAGACGCCTTCCCACAGCTTCCACAGCGCAAGCAAGAGCGGCGCACCGGACGGCAGACGCAAGGAGGACCAGAGGTCGAGCTGGAGCGCGGGCGAGGCGGGGTCGACGGGCGGACAGTTGATGACGGGGCAGGCGGTGTAGCCGGCCAGCACGGGGCCCAGGCCGTTGCTCAGGCCCGCCACCGTGATGAAGACCACCGGCAAAGCCGTGTGAGCCGCTAGAGCGCAGCGGCACCGGCTCAGGGCGAGACAGCGCGGCCAATTAATTCATTGCGACCACCGACCGTGAATGTCGTCCGCAAGCGCCACCGTCCCCCGGGGGTCCTTGTGCGCGGACGTAATCCGCACGGTGGTGGGCACTCCGAATTTGTCGACGAGACAGCGCTGAATGCGGCGCGCGTGCGCGTCGTCGCTCGGCGAGCCCATCAACACGACCGCCGCGCCACGGCACTCCGTCATCTCGGCGAACTTCTGTGAAACGTCCACAAATCGACTAGACACCGCAGCGGGACGCGGAGCGGACAAGCACGAGCCTCGGTCATGGTCTTGACCCAGTCAAAGGTCGACTTGAGCTGCTTGAGCCGCTCCGCCGTCACGGTCTCCATGTCGCGGTAGAGCTGCTTGTCGAGCATGCGCGCCTTGTCGCCGCCCGGCCACAGGCGCCAGCTGTCGTTGTCGATGACGTCGGCCAACACGATGTCGCCTGCAACAGTCGTCGTCGGGCACGACTCGCATATGGCGGGGGGGGGGGAGGGGTAAATAAGAAGGCGCCCTACCGGATGCGTTGATGCCGAACTCGACCTTCATGTCGACGAGCGTAATGCCGAGCTGGGCCCAGAGGCGCTCGAGCAGCTCGAAGACGAGCACGGACACGCGACTCATGAGCTCGAGCTGCGGCTTGCCGATCGCGATGCCGCTCGTCGTCAGCTTCGCGCCCAGCACCTGCGCCTCCGTCCACAGGGGATCGCCCGCCGCGTCATCCTAACCCACGGATCACGAGCGTCAATCAACCGTTCCTGTCTGGAGCAGCGGATGATGACCTAGTGCTAGCTGCCCCTTGCGTGATCGATCCATGTCAATGGAGTTTATCGTGCTGTCTCTGCCCCAGATTGCAGACGGCGTTCTTACGAATGTCTTTCTTTGGCGGCCCTCGTAATGTGATGTGCGGGTAACGCGGCCTCAAGAGCAAGACAGAAAGGCGTCACGGAGATGGAGATGGGCATACTATATTGACACCCCCCTAATCCTAGCGTTGCCCTTCTTAATCCAACAACAACAGCTGTTTCTGTCTGGGGCAGCGCAGGGAATTGTGCGCGCCTTGTAGTGAATGCCGAGGTGTGGCGGCGAGAAGCGGAAGCCCTCCTGTACGGCGGGGTTGGCCTTGAGGAAGCTGCCGGTCGCCAGTCGACGGGTCACCCACTCCAGTGGGATCATGGCGCAGCGCTCGGCGATGAAGTCCGTCTCGTTCAACTGCCGCACGAAGTGCGTTCGCAGGCCTAGGGGCACGGTGACGCCATTTCCAACTTCGAGTCGACGTGGGGCGTGGACGCGACCCACCGACGGCGTTGAGGAACTGGAATACGCGACAGTTGGTCATGTTGGAGATGGCGCCCTTGCCTTCGAGCTGGTCGCGGCGGAGCGCGTTGTGCGCCGTGATCTGGTCCTTGTTGTGCACGAGCACGAACGCGGCCGCGCCCTCGATGCCGCGGATCACCTTCGTCTTGCCCTCCGCCAGCACCGTCTGCACCTCCTCGCCCGCGCCGCCGCCGCTCAGCAGAGCATCTACAAGGACAATTTTATCCTCATTTGGTCCGCAGTACGTCGTCGCTCGCAGGAGGGCGTCGTCGCCTACCGAAATCAGGCAAGTCGTCCCGTTGGGAAGTGCTCATATTGGCTCCGAAAACTATAGCTACTGCAGCTGCACTGCAACGACTGAATGTGGGCAATCTCTCCGAGTTACCGTAACGTAGGCAGTAAGCTAGTATCAAGCAACTGCCGAGCTTGCAAGCAACTTTTTTTAAACAAACTGTGAGGAACCGTAGTTTTGCGTATATCTGTACGTGCGTATAAACATTGTCGTGCTTGCGTGCCGCATACAAATGTTATGCGAAAGCAAAGAAACACCTTTTCATATGACGAGTTCTTGCTTGAACACTCCTGCTTGATAATTGTGATATTCACTCAACTAGCAAATGTTTGCATGATGCATCAAATTAGTTCTTATGCTATTGAGCTGTGTACGAAAGAATTTGCACTCCTGACGTTCATTTTGTTTGGAAACGACAGACTAAATTCCGATCTAATTATTTTATTTATTTATTTCGGTGGCGCGGAACCAACAGTGCAACAACACAATACGGCGCATGGGACACCTTGTAGTGCGGGTGGGCCATTTATCTATCATCGGTTTCATTTCGCTTGAACTTCAGCGTTTCGCATCGAATAAGTTTGATTTTAGGACAAGGCAGGTACATGTAGCGAATTTTATCCCTGAAAAATTGAGAAAATTGGCTCGCTACATAGCGAATTATGCACGTCAATATGACCAAAGTAACTTTCTATTCCATAGTGCTCACAGTGAGCCAGCAAGTCATTGGCTCATTTTAACCGTGATTACGCTAAAAGCAGCTCGAATCTGTTGCATTGGGTCTGGAACGTCGGGCTAGCCCTGATGGGAGTCAATGGTGGCCCCGCTCTACAGTTCTAATAAACAGACTGCCATATCTAACAAGACATTCACTGTAAAGAAATCAAACGGTTCAAAACTTTTGACAGCTGGTGCTGTAGTGGTTAAATATGGCCAATTATTGTGTACTGGGGACAAAGACGCCACGCAGCTCAATGCCGCGCACTGTCAGGGAGTCTGAAACAGTTGGGTTGAGCAACCCTCCCAGAACGAGCAGTCTGTACATGCGAATGTGAGTGGGCGAGACCGAGGTCAGAGTAGGACTGTGAGTGGGCGAGGAGACCGAGGACACAGTAGGTTTTTATGATGATCTGACCTGATACTGCTCATCCTGATCCAAACCCTGAGCTTAACGACTGCAATGCATTCTCCTCTGTCGAATCTTCGCGTGCTTCAAAGGGGCAGCTGTTGCAAGAGTAACCTGTATCCACGAGTAAGGCCGACAGCAAGCGGGCAGCAGCGCAGCGCTGTCATATAATACTAATAGATGCCCCAACCTAATTGTTGCTCCCATGGGGGCAACAGTTAGGTGGGGTACCTAAAATGTAACACAAGCAGCTGCTACATAACTCACGTCGCCGAACGAGCAGCGCAAAACCACGTTTTCGACCCTCAGAAGGTACCAGATCAGTGTTCGCTCGGATTCGTTTTTTGGCCCTGACTGACACGCATATACAAGTTCAACTGCAACGTCCAATTGACGACAATGAATGCATGGATTTGGTGACTTCCCCGCCTGTCCCATCGTGCACAACTCAACAACTAAACCTAACTCGTAATTAATTCGGCGATCGTTTTAGGCGCTTTCTTCAGTTTCAACCGGTGGATGCGGTTTTCACTTTCCCTTTTATTAGACTTGTACAAGTGACATTCAATAAATACACCTAGGTATTACAGTTGTTGCTGCGTGCTTCTGCAACCGTACAACCACTCCCTGCCAAGTGCACTTAGGATAGTGGTCGCGCGGATTCAGGGTGTCTGCGTGACGGATTTAGATAGAGTTGTTTTCAACCGTAACCACTCGTGACTTTCGCTGATAACTGCATTGCCGCATTTGCCGAAAGAGCGCCAAAACAACCTACCTGGAGCATTATATAGGCGCCTTCGAAAAGTTGCGAAGCGTCAGTCCAGCAAAGTTGTGGTTTGCTGCCTAATAAATTTGAAATTATGAAGACGCTGCTGCTGCTCGCTCTTTGTGTACGCTGTCACTGAGCACCAGCAAAAGTGTATAGGTACTTGTACCTAGACGTTCAGGTCACCATCTCCATTGCACATGTGGTCGTATTGCAAAGCAAGCAGAAGGGTCGCCAGCAGAGCCTTCTGTCCGAAAAACGCGCGGAGACAGTGCATGACAGCAGCAGCGATTCTGCGGACGATGATCACGACTTCGCGGCCGCTCCCGAACAGAAGGCTCTCCGACACCGCTGCAGGGAGGACTCGTGCAAGCGCCACTGCGCCAGGCACGGCAAGAAGAACGGTGACTGGCAACTTTGACATTCAGAAGTGTGTATTTTATAGTGCTTGACACAACGTATTTCTATGTAGGCTCGTGCGAGAGTCGCGGTCGACGAGGCCACAAGGCGTGCTGCTGCTACGACGACACGCCCGACAAGTGCCAGCACGACGGCGGCCACCACTGACTCACTCAGACACGCAACGCAACTGCCAAAGAATAACTTTAGATCGATATGCTTACACTTGTATATCATGAAGCAATCAAATCCATTTAGCGGTGTGTCCACAGTCGAGCTTCATTTGTCCTTAGATGATGTGATTGATTATTCGTTTGATGGCTTTGCCTGTTCATTGTAAATTAGTATTACGTCTGTGCGTGCGTACTCTTGTATTAAGGAAAAATTTGCAGGCGGCTGCAAAAAAAGGTGAATA
The DNA here is from genome assembly GCA_030248085.1 of Paralinhomoeus sp. GSCO2_6. Taxonomy (NCBI): domain Eukaryota; kingdom Metazoa; phylum Nematoda; class Chromadorea; order Monhysterida; family Linhomoeidae; genus Paralinhomoeus; species Paralinhomoeus sp. GSCO2_6. Next base: position 59,326 of record JASAMY010000773.1, on the reverse strand, counting down.
TGTGACGCTCTTTTGTTGGAGCCCAGTTTGAAAAAGAGGGGTATCAATTAAGGCATGCCTCATTTATGTATAGCCACTTATGCTTTGCAGCTGATCAACTTCAGTTTGAACAAACTGTGTATAAAAACCGAACCAAACGCAGCAACACGTCACATATTCGGCATTTTTTTTTGTGTTTGTGTGCATAGAAAGGAGCAGTGGCAATCATAGGACCTAACTGGACTGGAACACCCTGCATTCACATATGCCGCATGACTAAATGCCACGTGGTTGCAAGACAGGCAGGAAGGACCCCAGGGTCTTGCACATGGACCACTATGCAGACGTACGCACGCACGCACGCACGCACGCACGCACGCACGCAAGCACGCACGAACGCACGCACGCACGCACGTACGCACGCAAACACGTTGTATAGGAGCAGTGCGTTATTGGGTAAATGCCAAAAAGGAAATGACGAATGGAGCCAGTACCATATGTATACCTACACATCACTAACTGAACTGTAGTGGCAATCCACATCTCACAAATGTTAGCAAGGTGCCAATTATTTATGTAGGAACTTTGGCTGTGCCAGGTCGATGGTAATGACCAGAGATAGATGAGATGTGAAAGGATTGCTGTTGCATTTTGGGTGAGTGAGATAGCTCACACAAAAAAATGCCGAATATGTGACGTGTTGCTGCGTTTGGTTCGGTTTTTATACACAGTTTGTTCAAACTGAAGTTGATCAGCTGCAAAGCATAAGTGGCTATACATAAATGAGGCATGCCTTAATTGATACCCCTCTTTTTCAAACTGGGCTCCAACAAAAGAGCGTCACATATTCACCTTTTTTTGCAGCCGCCTGCAAATTTTTCCTTAATACAGTGTTTTTTCGTAAGACAAACATCGATGCGTAAAACCTATACAGGCACACGCATGCACGCATGCACGCACGCACACATGCATGCACCTACGCACGCAGGCACGCACGCACGCATGCACGACATATGTACCATGTATGACATATGTAGCATGCTTGGTAGAATCCCTCGAGTGCAGTAGGAGACACTCATCGTATAGAATGTGAGCATGTGGATTGAAAATAGGTACGAACGTATTTTTCATTGACCAAAGTTGTGCACAACTAATTGTCATGCAAATGATACAAAGCAGGATGACCTATCAGCAAATGGCACAGCATGCAGAAAACTACAAACAGAAGCCACTGCGGATAATTGTGTGTGTGTGCGAGTGCGTGCGTGCGTGCACGGGCAGTTGTGCTATATTGCTGCATCGTAGCGTAGTGATGTAAATAATGAAAATGATCGCTATGACTAGGCGGTCAACTTTTGTGTTTTAGCTGAAGTGATGCGATGTACCCACATCCAGTTATTTTTTGAAGCAGCCGATTTGATGGTGTGCGTGCGTGCGTGCACATCTGCAGTGCCATATTGGTTCGTCGGAGCATAGTGGTGTAAAGAATCAAAATAATATACACGTGCAGGCGGTCAACTTCCGTGTTTTAGCCAAAGTGATCCGACCTACTCATATCGATATTTATCGATTATTCCGGATGTGAAAATATTTTTGTGCGTCGGATCGTGTTGACTTCAAAGAATGAAATGTTCGCCATCGAAGGGCAATCAACTTTATTATTGATGTTAATGCCCTCCGACGTAACCACACCGAAATATCGCCATTTTTCGTTTTCAGTATGATGGGGAGAGGCATTTTGGTGCGTTCAATTTGGTCCAATTGTCAAAAGGGGTCTATTCCAGGTCATGCCGAACAACTTTGTCCTTTATAGCAAAGCTCTGTGATAAGCCGTTAGCGCGCCTATTAAGGACAAACTTTTTGGCCGATATTTTTAATTGCTAATAACTCATTATCGGGGCGAAGTTTTAGGTTCAGTGACTTGGCATAAACTTTCCATAAGCAACTGTTCAAGAAAATCAAAAAAAAATTGGGGGTTAATTAGGCACTTTTTTGAGATTTACTCTTGGTAGAAACCACCCCAAAAAAACGACTATGTCCGAAAAAACGCATAAAATCGGCGATATCTCGAGTTTGGTAGGACGCAGAGACGATTCCTTTGGTACGCAAAATTGCCATCATGGGTCGCTTACACATGCCAAGTTTCATTCCAATTGCCCACGGCACTAGCGAGTGGCGCTCCAAAAACTGGGAGGAGAACACGAAAAAAAAAAAGACACTTTTCGGAAACATTTTCGGGCGTACCCCTTTAACGCGCAGCAATACTGCAACGCGCTGTGGCACGTACGGTCCCCCGATGAGTGCGCTTCTTTTGACCCATAACGCGCCAAAATCGGTTCAGCCAATCAAAAGTTATAGGCGATCAAAAATCCGAATTCTCGCGCGCGCAAGTCGTCACATATTAGGGTTGTACGCTGACGCGTACACCCTGATACTCCTTAGCTCCCAGAAATATCGTGTTGATACGTGTACAATTCGTCAGTTGCAGTATGGAGGGTCTCGGGTTGTTATTCTGTCTCTTGGTCTCTTGGAGCAAAGGTTGTTGCAGCCATCACCGCCGGTAAGCGGTATGTTAGGGGTGGTTGCTCACGAGTATGTGGCGTTGGTCTGCCCTGCCTCCACCAAGGGTTTAGGTAGGCAGTCGCAGCACTTGGATCGAGGCCTCGTGATCCTCCGACTCCTCGAAGGCGAGAGCGGAGCCTCGACGCGCACGTCTCACAGCTGGAAGCGATCGTGGCGCCTACCGTTTCGAAAGTCGATGTAGTCACGCAACATACCACGCATGTGTGAAACAACTCTAATTGATTTCCTTTCCTGGGAGACGAATGTAATGCAATGCATTGCATACACGCCGACACTCCATACATGCTGTCGCTGACATGTACAAACATTAGAAAGCGTGTATATCCAGACTTTTCTTTGGAGGCTGTATTCAGGACATTGATGAAGTCGACACTAGTACAATGTAGCAAAGGCAACCAAGCGAATGCCTACTTGCATACATAAACAAACAGTGCGAGTAGACTGTACTGTGCGCGTACTATGGACCTACACAATGCCATCTCCTCCGTTTCACTTTACACCATTCCATCGCAACGAGCGATTGCGCGGTTCCTTCTCGTGTTGTACAACGTGTAGCCAGCAGAATATTGTATCGGAGTCGCCACTGTTGACATTCTTTTCGTCGCCAGCGTTCTGCGTCTTTGGGCTGCTCATCGTCTGCTCATTTTCTCTTCCAGCAAACTGTCGTTAGATCAACATGTAAAGTGTGCCTTTGACTTTTCTCTGCTCTGTGACTTTCACAAAAGCGAATGCATACCGTCCGATATGTTGTCAGTGCGTCAGCTTAATCTGGACTTTGTCGGCGCGGCTCTTTGAAATTCATAGGTAGCGTTCGCATAGGTTTGATTTGCGTAGATAGCGTTCGCCCACCCGTCTGTGTAGCCCACTGAACTGAACGTATGCTCATAAAATAGGAGTTTAAAATGGTCGTTTGTTAAAGTAAATGGTTTGCGCTTTAATTCAAAATTAATCCAGCTGTGTCATTTCCATTGGGCTGACTTATGTAGGTGACTAGGTGCCACGCCTTTAAGCTTGGAATACTTAGCTTGATTGCGTACGCGAGTGCCGTCCAACCTGATTTGTGGTCTGCACAGCGCATTTCAGGCGCAGAACGAAGTAGGTTGTGAGTGACGCTCGAATTTTGCCGTTATCCGCTTGAATGTGTCTGTATCAAATCTTCCTTCCCGCTTGACCGATCTCAATTTGCTCAGGTCGGTCAAGGGATCCGCTTTTCTTGCTCTACATCGCTAAGAAGTCCTATCCTAGCGCTCCAATTGCGGTTGCACGTGTGTTATGTGTATGCTCTCGTAGATCACAGTGACTCTCGCATCTGTTCGACGCTGGTGGAATCTGGTTCTCTAAACCTCTCAGTACGCGGGATTATTTACGCTTCGCTGTTGGCGCAGCGAGTAGCTGATTTACCTTGAAGAATAGCATAGCAACGCACTACTACTCCGTTGTTCCGATCCGGTCCCTTCCCGGCAGTGCGGCAGAGTGCACCTGCTGACCGCGACGACGCCTGCTAATTGTCGGTCATCATTGGACAGTCTCGTCGTTCAAGTTTCTAACCAGCGAACCGGCTGCTAGACCTAAATACGAGTGGAATTTCCGGTTGGATGGCACCAATTAAGAAGGTACGAAGGTACCTATGTAAGTGTAGAAAACAGTTGATAAAACTGAATTAATTTCAGCACAAATGTTTCAACAATAAGTTTTTCTTTCAGAAGCGCCTCGACTGGGCCGCCCTGCTGAAACGTTTCCTTCTTCAAGCCGGTTTAGCATTGCTGGCAGCACTGTATTTGCTGATCGGCGCTTTCATCATATCCAAATTGGAAACCGGTCAAGGTTGGGACTTCCCCAACAGTCTCTTGTTCGCCTTCACAATCACCAGCACTATCGGTAAAAAACAATGTGCCCTAGAAATCGCACCTAAATGTCATCTATTTGAGGATACGGCAACGTAGTGCCCAATACCTCCGCTGGGAAAGCATTTGTCATTATCTACGGACTATTTGGAATACCACTCTTTATTCTACTGCTGGGAAATCTGGGCCAGTGGCTCGGTGAAGCTATCGCAGGCCTCGTTAGGTCCCTGAAAGAGTCTCGAAAACAAGCTGGAGATAGGGTCTCAAGTCTGTTGCTCTATCGGCAGTTTGAATCGCACGCACGCATGCTGTACGAAGGGTCGCTCTGTTGCATGCATGCGTAATCTACGTCGTACAAATATCACGTACAATTAGGTATATGCCTGCACGATTGAAGGCAGCACACTTGTTTAACTTCATCTTGGGCGGATGAGACATTGTAGAGAGGACTGCGACGACTGGCTGTAGTGCGGGTTCGGGCTTCAACAGGCGAGGGACGGGATACATTTGTTGTACATTCGTACATGTATGTACCGCGTCGTTGTTCGCGCTGTAGTGATGGACAGCGGTCGGAAGGAGTTATTGGGGTCGTCGGTCGAGGTCTGCAACCTCGGCGACGCGGACGTGCCATCCGCTACGCACACCTCCATCGTCATCGTGCTGCTCTTTCTGCTGTACGTGCTGCTCGGCAGCCTCCTGCTGCCAGCCTACGAGCAGCAGATGAACTTCTACACCGCCTTCTACTTCATCTTCGTGACGCTCACCACCGTGGGACTGGGCGACGTCGTGCCAGTCAAGTGGGGACGCTTTTCACTCGCCAAAGCAGGCGCGATGATTCGTACCTACACGTTTCAGCGCGTCCTACATGCTCGCCTCTATACTGTACATACTCTTCGGCCTGGTGCTGACGGCGCTGGCGTTGGAGCAGATCGCCAACGCCATGACCCGTATCCACTACGCCTACTGGCAGGTGCGCAACGTCGGCCGCAGCGTCATCTGGATCGGAGGAACGAGGTTGCGCCGCCAGTTCCGCTTCCGCCAATCCCGCGTGTATCTGTACAGACTGACGTTGGGCAGCTATACGAGCAAGTTGGCCGCGGTCCTAGATGTGCCCAGAGAAAAACTGGCAGCACTGGATTTGGACCAGTTTGTCGAACGGGCCGTGATAGCCGATGAAGAGTTTAGTTTGCCCAGGGAGCAGGAGGTTGGAACGCGGCTATCGAAATGCATAGGTATGTGCATGTAAGCCAAACAGTCGTTTAACAGGAGCCGCAAACAGAGCCGTCGCCAGCGTCTCCAGTGACAGAAAAAAGCTTCAAAGAGACACTTCCTGACGAAGAAATTGGCGACATTCTTTTTATCGACACGTGACATCAAGTGTGGTATGTAGGTACAGCGACATTGTACACGCAACAAATACCGTAGGCGTCCGCAGCAGTATTCGAGTATTATAAGAATACAGTAGTAATGCTTGACGACACCACGACGACGGCTGGGCTATGTTGACAGCAGTACACACTACGTGTCTATAATCTACATATAACGGCGCTTATTCAGCGCGCCGCACACATGTACAATGTGTGCTGCAGAAACTCGTTTTGAATCGGTTTTGTTCCGCTGAGAATGAGATCAGCCGCAGTCTTCTTCTTCTAGTACATGTGTGGCGCTCTCTCAAAACGTGACTGTGCCCACTCTGCGACAGCTCTCTTTCGCAGGCGCGCAGTGCGCAGTGCGCGCGCACGAGGGCGCGCGCGTCGCGCGCATCGGCGCCATCTGCGTCGTGGTCGGCGGAGGCAGTCGGCACTTGGCCGAGCTACTCGTCGACTGCCGACCCACACCGCCGTCCAAGCTCGGCCGGCGGCTCGTCAGCAACGCCTTGACGTGCGGCCACTGGAAGCAGATGTAGATCCAGGGATTGGCGAGGGAGTTCAGGTTGCCCACCAGCATGACTACGACCACCAGCGTCGGATCTTCGCAAGGAAATTGGAAAACGTTAAACGTGCACGACAACTGGAGTAGCGCAACAGCCCACCGACGGGACCGTCCGGCCAGAAGACGGTCAGCAGGTTCGCGAGGCAGAAGGGCGCCCAGAAGACGAAGTTGCAGATGACGATCGTCATGGTCAGCTTCAGCGTGCGCTTCCTCTTGTAGCGTACGTTGCGGTCGTGTCGCTTGCGCACGGCGGCCGCCTTGAGGAGCGCGCCGCCCTCGCAGACGATGAGGCCGTCGTTCTCGGGAGCGGCGGCGCCGGCGGCGGCGACGGTGCTGCCTACGGAGGCGGCTGTGGTCGACGCTACGGATGCCTTGTTGCGCAGGCTGCGGCCGCTGCTGCCGGAGCTAGCGGCGCCGCCGTCGGCGTGCGCGAACTCGCCCCAGGCGCGTCGGCAGACGAGCGTGTAAAAACAGCCGGCCAGCGAGCTCGGTATCCACCAGACGAGCACGGTGAACGCGACGATGTAGACCTTGAGCCAGCTCTCGTAGCGCTTCTCCAACAGGAACATCGTGCAGACGGTCGGCTGGACGGCCGAGCCTGGCAGAGCGGTCGCATTCGCGGGCTGCGCGCCCAGCTCCTCGACTTGGAACAGGTACAGAGAGGGCATGGCGAGCACGACCGAAATGGCCCACGAGAGCAGGGCCAACGAGCGGCCGCGGCCCTTGACTCCCGACGTCAAGTTCAGCCATGGACGGCAGATGGCCTAAACAAGATGTAGCCCGATAGTCGGCAGCTAAAAACTGTGCATGCCGAGCCCTGCGCGCACGTAGTATCTGTCGACGGAGATAGCGACCATGAGTAGGGGCGAGGTGTACATGGCCACCATGCGCATGTAGGCGGTGAGGCGGCACCAGAGGTCCGAGCCGTAGTAGTAGGGCGCGGTGAAGAGCTCCAACGAGAGCGGCACCATGCCGATCAGCTGGAAGAGGATGTCGGCCGCGCAGATGTTCAGCAGCAGACAGTGCACAGAGCCGAGCGGCTTGCCGCGCAGCGAGCGTCTGCAAGCTACGGCACGTGCACGTGAGGGCAAGGGTAGCTAACCGGCCGCACCTGTGCATGTAGAGGATCATGCTGGCCAGCAGCACATTGCCCACAAAGGTCGCGCTCACGGTGACGCCGAGCACGACCAGGATCAAGGTGCCGTCGCTCTGGACCTCGGTCAGCTGTCTCGTCAAGTTGCCCGCCTCCTCCATCTCTTCTGCGCCAGTTCTCCGACACTTGGATCGGCGGTCGCCGCGCTCCTCCTCTTCAGCTCTTCGCAACTCCCTGTCTTTTTGCGCCTCTAATTGGCCGCTCGCTCTCGAGGCGTCACAAAGTCGGAGGGGGGGGGGGTTGAGAATTTCGAGATGGGCGCAGGAAAACGGAGCTGATTGGCTCACGGACGTGTCGTGTCAACCTTTCTTTTTTAGCAGCGCCGGAAGTCGCCGCTAGACAATGGCCGATCTCGTGTCTCAGGACTCAAGCCTTGTCAATCTGAGAAAAGTCGGTCTTTTTGGCAGAGACACGCCGACTGAAGGAAACATTCGCTTCGCTCTGCTTGGCAGCGGTCGGTCTTCTCTGCAAACAGGGGCCACTTCAGCGATGAGCATAAAGTCGACGGCCGAAACACACCGACAAATGCAGTTGCGTGCACAATAACAAGAGGCGACGTCTAGGACAACAGCTGCTTCGAGAGATGGGTGCCAAATACAAATGTAGGTTCCTTAATGACGTCAACGTGCACTGGTAGGCACAGTAGCCAATTCTATTGGAACATTACAGTTTCTTAGATAGGGAAATGTGTGAGCGAGCAAGGCGAGCAACGCGCAGATTCTGAGAAGTGTGATAGCGCCGACCGTAAAGCAGTCTGCAGTCACTCCATTCCACTGTGGTTATCTCTGCGCTTCAGAGGCTACGGTAGCCCGAATGAAATCTCGTTTTGCTTGAGAATCTGAGGCCTTTTGGCAGGTGGCCACGCGCACGGGGTGGGGGGGGGGAGGGGTGGGAGGGCGCCCTGTAATTGCCGTCCCCGTGAGCGGCGCGGGAACTTGGCCAACGGGTGCTTGCAGGCGGTGCCGGGGCGAGTTGCGCCTAATTATTGATAACAATGACACCGTCGACGCGTGAGCACGTCGCGGCTGCTAGGGAGGGACGCGGCGGCCGCTTCCTCTGACGTCCGTTCGTAAGGTCGGCCCGGCGATCCGAGACAAATTGGCCAGCAGCGGCAGCGGACCAGGAAGGGGACGGAAGGAGAAGAAGACTCGCGACCATCCCTCTCGCTTCCAAGCACTACGCTTCTCTGCCTACAAGCCGCGCTCGACGAGGCGCTGTCATAGCTACGCACATAAATGTGCATACCTATGTACGTTACGCGCCCCGACGCACCGCTCTGGGTTGTTTGTCTCTCGCTCGGCCGCGCCACGGTTTCTATTGTCTCGAACTCGAAGCAAGCACATTCGGAGTACGGTGCTGTTTGCTCGACCGCACGCACGCTACCGTCCACGTTTGTTGCGTAGTCAGTCGCGTCGGGAAGGTGAGCGAACGAGCAGGAAGAACATGGCCTGGGAACGGCAGCTATCCGAACTCGGGAGCGACGCCTCTGCACAGTCCGAGGAACTCGAGCATGTTCTGGAGCGCGCCGCGATTCTTCTTGGCCGGCGGCGGTGGGCCCGACAGTCTGTAGCCCGCTCTCCTCGCCGGCTTGACGTCGCCCAAGCCGCGCTCGTCCTTCTCCTTGCCCATGGCGCGCATCAACGTCATGCCGTTCTGCACGTCCAGAATGATCTCCTTCGCCTGCGCGACCACCGGGTGCTGCTCGTCGTCGACGCCGCCGGCCCCGTTGTAATAGTCGTCGTCGACGGAAGCCGACGACGCCGCGAGCCGCTCGGCGGCGAACTCGTCGGTGTAAAGGTCGCCGAGGTCGCCGAAATCGGTCCAGGTCGGAAACGCGTTTGTGGTCATGGTCGTCGTCGCCGTCCACGTCGACGACTTCTGAGGGTCGCGATCGAATCTGGACCGGCCAAAGACCCCGCCCGCTTTCCTGCTGTACTCTTCGTCGAGCCGTCCACGTGAACTCGCAGCACGGCCGCCAGTGCCGCTGACGACAGCGAACGGACACACTTCCAGCCACCACAAGTGCGCGCTAAAAGTATTCGCAATACAAAAAAAACGACTGCAAAAGTGGCAAACAAAAGAGGGCAGGACTTTGCGCCGTCGTCGAAGAGCGCCTGGAACTTTCTGACGGCTTTGCCGAAGGTCTGGTAAGCGAACGTTCCATTCGCCTCGTTCAAGAACTCCGTTTTGAAGCAGGCGCTTTGCAGCACCTTGATGAGAGGGCTCTCGCAGCACATCAATGTCCAGCTGAACAGGACGAAGGCCGTGCTACTATTCTTCTGCTCATCAAATTCTACGCATTGCCGCGAAGCAGCTAAGCCAACGCACGTTGCTTGCTGTTGGTCGCGCTGAACGGCGACGCCGGCCACAAATTCGTCGCGTCTGCACGAGAGAAAGAGGTCCCCATTGATCGTGTGCGCCGGCTTGCTCGTGCGGCATTGCTCCTGCGGCCTCTGACAAAACACAAAACAGCAACGTTATTCCGATCGCGTTTCCTGGGGAGACGCCTACTGTACTCACCCTGCCCACGCCATCGAACTGCTCGCATCCAAAGGAGTAGCTGCCTTCGCGCAACCGATTGTCGAAAATTCTGGCAAATTGCGACAGGTAGAAGCCGCTGGGACAATCAAAGAGCGTTCGGCCGCTCATGGAGAGGCCGGAAGCCGACTGTAGGACCAAAGCGCACGAGAAAGTCAAAAAAGTTTGTGACGCCATTCGGAAGGCGCTGCAAGGATGGACAGGCAGCGGAGGCGCGGATCGAATTGAAACCTCGCGCGCGATAGCGAGCGGCCGCGGCGCGCTCGGATGTGAACAGTGTCAAATCTGGGTCAGAGCGCGCAACCAAGTTGTGTACCTACGTATGTACACCTACACGCTAAGTGCTGGCCGCGCGGCGACGTAACATTGTGACTAAGTGCAAGGTTAGAGTGAGAGAGAGGGTGAGAGGAAAAGACCCAACGGACGGACAACAATGACAAGTCGGGAAAGAGAAAACTGTGCCATCAGGGAACCGTTTGCGCGAGAAGTTGTTTGAGTCACTACGCGGCAAAGTTTTCCACAGACAAGGCACTGCAGGCCTGGAGATGTGTGATCATACCGACAGTGTGGTGGCCGGCAGATCCAATCAGCGACAACAAAACAGAAACCTTGACAAAATACATGGGCTCAAATCCGTGCGGCTCGAGTTGACTCGTCCGCTTTGCTGCGTTGTTACACTGCAAATTACCGAGCCTCAAGAATCGTTCAACGGAACAGTGTCACTCCGATTCATCATTAACAACAATTCTTACTCTTGCAGGCACTGGCGGATCCAGGATTTTCTGACAGAGGGGGGAGAAGGTCGCCGCTCAAAACTGCACTACTATGGAATAGACAAAAATGGCGTGATTTTTTAGCTCCCTTACGAATCAAACGTGAGTTGGAAGAGAACCACAGCGCCGCAGTCGAAAATTTTGCGCTTTTGAGTGCCTTACTCCAAGGAACATAAAAAATCTGCCCATTTCCCCTTGTACTCGCCCTTCTTTCGTACTTCTCCCCCGATCTCTCCCCCTCCTTCCCCCCCCCCCCAAATCTGAACTGACAGGAGGGGGAGACCCCCCTCTCCCCCCGTCTGGATCCGCTAGTGCTTGCAGGTAGGTTGCGATTTCGAATACATGTAAAATCGTGCAGGCGACGGACGGCCAGTGACAGTGGCTAGCGCAGGAGGGCGTGGTAGCTGCTGGCGCAGTACTTCTCGTCGCTGCCGTCGACGCAGTCGAACTTGCCGTCGCACCACTGACTGCCGGGAACGCTCTGGCGCTGGTTCTCGCACAGCAGGAACTTGGGACCGCTCTTCTCTGCAACGCGCTAACAACCATACTGCGGCTACCTACAGGTCGTTTCCCCCGGTCGTCCCCCAAAGCCAACTATTTTTTTTTTAATGTTTTTATTGTGCTCCACAATATTTTTTAGGGCGGTATGCATAAACGGTACCAATGCATGCATGTACGTCTCTGCCTGCACTGCACTTTATGAGCCTTTTGCGCGAGGCGCCTCAACATGTGCCACTGCACTGGTACAACTTGCTGCACATGGACGGCACCACCGTGCAAGTTTCACTCAATTTCGAAGGGAAACTGTTTCAAAGCCGGTTGAAAAACCGAATTCGCCTTTGGGGGCACTGTTTGTTGACTTCTGCGACCACTAAACAGGTGTATCGCCTGGCAAAACAAACAATGGTAGTCCGAGGGGGGGGGGGGTCAGAAGAATTCACGCCCCCCTCCAACTGACGATGGTTGTGTCCAGCTTTGATGTAGGACCAATCAAACCCACCTGGCTTTCGCCCCAGATAAATTTTCCACGACCACGACACGACGTTTTGTTTTAATCTGCTTAAAAGTCTATACGTCAGTGTTTTTGGCGTCCTTGTTAGTGTTTCATGACTATAAAACACCTAAATAACGTTCTTTGGACCCAATTTTGGCTTATTTATTGGACCACCAAAGAGCACTATTTACACGCAATTTTGGTGTAGAATTTTCTGCCCCACAGCTGAGCCGACCCAACCAGAATGTATGTATGTATGGGGCATAGGTGCCCATGGAAATTGGGCCAGGGGAGGGGTAAATCGCCAAATTTTTTGAAGGCAGGGGGTGGGTAAACTGGGCAATTCGGGATACTTCCCACAGGGTGGGTGGGTGAGTGTCATGCATGGTCCATCAATGCAATGCAGCAGCACACTGTATGAATGTACATTGTACATGGTATGATGGTAAGAAGAAGACGAAAAATGGTAGCCTGTGTTCTGCGATGAAGACACAGTAGACAACCACAGAAACTGCACTGCAAGTGTTGGAGGCCGAACCACGAATCAATGTGGTGGAGATCTGCGTCTACGTCCTGGCTCAAGCAGAACATTTGGATACAGTCTGCAGGCCAAGAGCGTCAGTTTCTTTCTTGTGGGCTGTTGTCAGGTGAGCTTGCAACTTGGTGTGCATCTGCACACCATCACAGTCACAATCTGGTGAGAGAACAGCCACTTGTTCGAAGAATGGGCTGATGAAACTGTAGAGGAAAAAGGAGGAATCAGCTAATGTTGCTGGTTCATCAGCTTGTTCAGCAGAAGCCTCAGCAGTAGGCTCAGCACCAGCAGCAGGTTCAGCAAGTACTGCAGCAACAGGTTCAGCATTTGCATGCTACTCTTTTAGTGAGATGTAGGTTTACACTGTGGCTGCAGTTGACTTTTCTCTGACTGTTTTTACAGTAATGAGACTGAGTCCTCTGAACATTGGACGATCTTCTCCCTTGCAACTAATTAAAAGTTCGATGTACTCATCGTTAGTTAGCATTGACGCAGTTAGCTTAAACTTGGCTGACGCAGTTGCTTGGGAGCTGGCAGCAAGTAATTTGGAGTCGCCTGGCTGTCCACTGATGCAGTTGCTTAGGAACTGGCCCTGTGGCAGTGCCAGTGGCAGGCAACTTGGCACTTGCTGACACGTCGCGTGGGCTGCGAAGCGACAGGAGGTACTCGCAGTGCCCTGACAGGCGGAGCGGCTCTGTTGACGACCGTCTGCACGCAAATTAACTGCGCCGCAGGCGAAAATTTGGCCATTTCTATGTCTCACCAGGAACTCTTCCTTAAAATTAACGGTAATGGGCGGTTGTAATTGGCCAGGTTTGCTAAGAATTAAATATTTCCTGGCCAACGGGTGAGTTGCACGCTCACCACAGCGCTGCAGGCAATTTTTTCGCATATTAGGGCGTCAACCTAAGAATCCTATGTCCTTGCCCAAAACGCTTCCCTAGTCAAAGAGTGACTTGCACACTCACCCACCACAGCGCCGCAGGCAAAATTTTGCGCGCATGGGTAGTGCGTTAATCTTAAAAAACTAGACATCTGCTAAACCTCCCTGACTGCCCGCTCGCGCTTGCCCTTCGCCTACCTGCCCACACTAGTGCTTCCTAGTGCCCTGCACACCCGTACCTAGAGAGAGGCTACAGGAGACAGATGCTACGTAACGTACGTGCACACATATTACGCGTCTTTGGGTGCCGGTTAAAACAAAAATCGATAAACGCTGTACGAATCAAAATCGATAAACGCGCAACCAAGTCAATGCCGAAGTAATGTTTGCACAACAGTTGCGCGGCTGCATTGCACTAGATGGTTGGCTATAGAGATGGGGAGGGGTATCCCGAAAATCCCGATTTGGTTTCGGGATTAGGTAGCCCAGGGGGAGGGTAATCCCGAAAGTCTTTCGGGATAGGGTCTTACAGGGGAGGGGTATACCCCCCCTATACCCCCCCCCATGGGCAGGTATGGTATGGGGGATACTGACTGCAGTTGCGTTCGTCCTCTCCGTGCGGACAGTCCTTGTGGCCGTCGCAGCGCTGCGTCCAATCGACGCACACCGACCGACCGCTGGCCGCGTCGCCGCTCTTGGTGCAGGGGAAGAGCTCGCCACAGCCTGGCTCAGATTTCAGGTTGCAGTTCGGAACAGAGAGAAACTCAGAAGCAAATGCCCACCGCCGCAGTCAGCCTCGTCCGAGTTGGAGCCGTCGCCGCAGTCGTCTGGGACGCCGTTGCAGCGCTTCGTGTATGGAATGCACTTGCCGCTCTTCATGCAGGGGAACTCGTCCGCCGGGCAGATTTCTACAAGTTCAATTTCAACTTTTATATCCAAAAAATCGGGTCGCGCGCACGCACGGCAGTTGATCTCGTCCTGTCCGTCGCTGCAGTCGGCGATGCCGTCGCACTGACGGCCGTACGAGAGGCACTTCTGGTCGGCGCAACAAGCAAACTCGTCAGACCGGCAGCTGCGGCGGATTTCTTCAAAAAAGCGAATACTGTAGTGCATACGAAAATAATAAAGACAATACAAACAACAACTGACCACACGAGGTGATTGGGTTGTACTCTGGGCACTGGCGAACGTTGTGGCGGTGATTGCAGATGTGGCCATCGAATACCTGAATGACTCGACATACCGTAATATTCGTAAAAAAGAATGGAAACTCACGAGGTCTCCCTTGCACTGGTTGGGGAAGGTCTGCTCGTTGGAGCACTTGTAGAAGACGGGAGAGCAGTCGCTGCGAGCCACAAAGTAGCCACTACGGTAGAGACTCGAAGCGGCCAGCTGACCCTCTCCAAACCTACTGGGATCGCAATAGTTGTTCACGTTCGGTATCGGTCCCGTCGGAGCCGGCGGCGGCGGCCCTATTGGCCCGGGCATCGGAGCTGAACACTTCTCTTCACAAAATTTGCATACACACATATGCACGCGTACGCTAGGGTGAAATGTACCTACCGTAATTCAAACTGTTGCGCCAAATATTTGCGTACGTCGTTAAATGAAAAAGGCGCGTAAAACGATAAAACACGGTACCGTACCATACCTACAATGCTGAATTGAAGTAACTGCTGATTCAAATTTGTACAATGTAGAATGATGCCTTGTACTATTGACCTGGCTGGCGCGGCCGAGGACGCGGCCGCGACATGGGTCGCGGGACGGGTTGCGGCTCTGGGGCGGCGGGAAAATTGCCGGCGTTGAGCGGCCGGACATTGGGGTTGATGGGCGCGACTTGGGGCGGCGGCAGGCCGACCTGGGGCAGTCGCGGCTGCGGCTGCTGGCGGTCGTAGATGCTGGTGGGGGCGGGCCTGGCGCCGCCCACGCGCCGGTACACGCCAGACGTGGACGGCTCGACGCGTCTGTAGATGGAGGCGGGCTTGTCCGGCCGCTCCCAGCCCCAGCCGTCCATTTGCGCCTCCGAGCAGGCGACGACGCCCGTGAGAATCACGATGCAAATATTCGGGTGCATAGCCATCATCTTTTCTCTTCTCGAACACAAACGCGGCTTTACGGTCGACAGAAGCTCGCTACTGACCGCTGTATATACAGGCGCGGGCCGGCCCGCCGTGGGCTGGCGTCGTGCGCGCGAAACTGGACAGTGGGTGGACAGTCGCGCCGCCTAAAGAGCCATCGTGAACAGGATCCTCCTATGTATAAGTCGGCGCCGGCGCCGACTTCTTCGGCGGCCGTCGTGCAGCGCTCTCAGAGGTCGTCGCCGAGACTGCCCAGACTCGCGCCCAGTGCCGGCGTCGTCTCGGAGCTCGACGAGAAGCTCACCGCTTTGCCCGAGTCGGCCATCGGCTGGCGAACTTCCTGCATTGCTCAGTTGCTCATCAAGTTGCAAAATACCCAAAACCCTCCCATCCCCCCCCCTTCATTGCCCGCCCCTCGATCCCTGGGGCCAGCCATGAAGATGTGGCCAACCAGAGAGAGAGAGAGAGAGCTGGACCTGGAATGCGGTCAAGTCGATGACGGAGTGCTTGCGCACGGGCGGCGGCGTGCGGGGCCGTCGACAGGGCTGGAGAAGCGCGGCGCCGGTGTTGCAGTCCAAAACCGCCCCCCTTGTTTTTCTCCCCCCGGCGGTTCTGGCCTAGGCCAAAACCGCCGGGGGGGCGGTTCTAGCCTAGGCCAGAACCGCCCCCCTTGCATGGAAATCGCCCCCCTCCTACGTTGATCACTCGAATCTACGATTCACACCAAGCGCGAGTTGCAAGCGCTAAAGTGAAGACGGACAGTCTAGTGCGACCTTTGACCGCCGCGTTTCGACGCTGGGTGCCGCGATACAAGCTGACAAGTCACGAGCGGGCGATCTGACAGAGCAAGCGCAAGCGCAGCGGCGCAGGCGCTCTCTGCTGTTTAGAAGTGGGCTTTGAATTTGGCCATGTGCATAGCATAGCGCGGTTTGTTGACAAGGTGGTTTCTTTTTCTCATTTTACGTGGTCTGAAGACCCATGAGTCTACGAAATAATTGCACGATGTCAAGGGGACGCGTCGTTTCTGACGAGCCTCGCGCGTCTCTCGGGTGTCAAGCGGTGGAGGCAAAACACCCACGTTTGCGGACAGTACCATACAAAAAAAAAATTTAATTTTTCCGTAAATATTTCTGTACATTTTCTTGAATTTACAAAAATACGGTATAATTTCTATCAATCGATTCAACCATTGGGTGGTCGCGCTGTTGGCTGCGAGCGAGATATTCCTGTTCAACAGCCAGCCCCATGTCAGTGCGTCTGGCGCAACAGCTGCAGCTGTAGCCCTCGTTGTTGAGCGTGCCCCGCGCTGCAGTCAACCTCGTCTGCGGCAAAAGCAGTCCAACAGCAACGACTGCGGCCATAGACGTCATTCATGGGGCTTAGCTGGAGTCTCAGCAGAACACAATTACCTATATCACCCAACCGATGCACGCCGACGTCAACAGGGCGCTTGAGATTGGGAGCATAATGTCCTTCGAAAAAGAATCCATGAGCTGCTTCAACGGTAAGAAAATCCGACAAGTCCGAAAAGTGAAAAGTGAAATGCTGAAAGTTAAGCGCAGCAAGTTAGAATCGCTCGTTTATACATAACCTACCTATATGCGCCCGATTTTGAGCATACATTATTACTTTAATGTGGTCTAAGTCAAGGGGGGAGAAAAAGTTTGGTGGGGGCGGTACTGGCCTAGACGTTGCTAGGCCAGAACCGCCGGGGGGCGGTTTTGGACTAGGCCAAAACCGCCGGGGGGCGGTTCTGGCCTGGGGGCGGTTTTGGACTATGACACCGGCAGTCTGCAGCGTCGTGGGAGACGTGACGGCGCGCGGCCTGTCGACCACGACGACGCTCACCGACGCCTCGCCCAGACTTGTGGCCGAGGCGCGTCGGCGAGCCGCCTCTTCCGCCTCCTTCCTGCCGCATCGACACACGTACCGTAATCACTCTAATTGTTCCTGGACTAGAACAAGTTCTTGGGTCGGGCTGCGAGAAGAGGGGGGTAATGATAAACGGGCTCGCAAATTGATGAGAGGAATTTTTCTGCTAGCCGCACAGAAGCCTTTTTGTACGCACTTAGGCATGTACACGCACCCTGGTGTGGTGTTGTTGGATTAACTAATTCGATTGTTTACGGTACATATGTGACGCTAGGCGTTTTCATCGTATAGTCTGTCTCGAAGTGTACAACCTGTGCCGGAGTCGACGGCGGTGCGCCGCGAGTAGGCGGTAGGCGAGGTAGAAGAGGCAGGCGAGCAGCAGCACAGCTATGGCGCACGCGAGTAACATGGCGCCCACGACGCGACCCGCCTCGCTCAACCGCACGCCCTTTAGCCAGGGAATCGAAGTCGCCTCCGACTCGTTGCCCAGCGCCGAGATCAACTGCAGTACGCACCAAAACTGCGGCACGCGACACACACACACACACACACACACACACACACACACACACACACACACACACACACACACACACACACACACACACACACACACACACACACACACACACACACACACACACACACACACACACACACACACACACACACACACACACACACACACACACACACACACACACACACACACACACACACACACACACACACACACACACACACACACACACACACACACACGCACGCACGCACGCACGCACGCACGCACGCACGCACGCACGCACGCACGCACGCACGCACGCACGCACGCACGCACGCACGCACGCACGCACGCACGCACGCACACACGCACGCACGCACGCACGCACGCACGCACGCACGCACGCACACACACACACACGAGTAATAAACTTAAGCGCGTTTTTGTGAAGCTTTGCAAAAGTAAACTAAAAACTCACTGCCTGCTCCGCCATGTGCCTTGCAGCGCGGGTGCCCTGAAAGCCAACTCCAGCTGCCAGCTAGCTGCAAGGACGCATGGTGGGTTTGCTACTCCAAAAGAGGCAACAATCGGTCTAAATTGTCGACTTGACGCCGAGCGGAAGCTGCGTATCCGCTGCTGCCGTTCAAGCTGCTGACTGACTGCTCGTGTGTTTCAAAGTGATATCAGCATCGTTTTTTTTAGTACGCCCAATTCCGGTGCCGTGCATTTTATCTCTTTGCCGTCTTGTCATTTCGTAGCGGCCCATCAGCGCCTCTCCTTCCATCCAATCGAGTATCGTCCGTCTGTGAAGGACGGACGACGCCGATAGAGAACGCGTAGCCCCTCGTACAAGGGGCTGGCTGGACTGACTACAATGGGCGATGCGCACCCAGACTGACGACGACTCAAACAGTGGCAGTCAAACCAAATTTGACGCGAAATAAAATTACTAACCAAAAGAAAATCCGCTCCCCCCCCACCAAATTTCGACTGCAGACCTATTGTCTGCGTGCAGAATAGATTGTGATATTCTTCTTTTTTTTAATTACGCTTCGCGCTCACTCTGGATTCCGGAATCTGGACTGACGCAAGTCTGGCATAATCCCCATTCATTTGTCAATCGAAGCGGATTTGCAGAGCGGAGCGGATAAAAATTTTATTGAATAGTCAATCTATTTCAATATTCTGCCCTCCATCAAAAGATTCCGAAAATCTGCTCGTAAAATAAGCTCAAAAATTCTCGAAACGTTCTAAATTGCTGCAGCGCGTGTGTTTGCACTGCTGCGGCGCCTATGGTCGCACAATAGGCTCATTTTTTAGCTTGACCGTTTAAATGCACACGCGTTACAGAACTCATCACTTCAATTATAGACTGCGGCTTTCAATCCGTATAGTCCGCTTTAGCAACTGGTTCAACAGTATAGAAGAGGAGAAATGATTTCAACAGTGCCTACAGTAGCGCTGGTGGCCCTGACGGCAGTGGGGACGTTGACCGAGGCCCGAGGCAGCAACCGACCCTGCCAGAACTCCGTCGAGTCAGGCGGATACGGAGGTGTGTCTGCTCTGCATCATCCTGTACATCTCCGCCCCGTCGCAACGATACCTACGTCCCTCTAATCCTCCTACAGGATGCCCTCTGAGGGGGGGGGGGTGCTTCTTATAAGGAGCCTTTGTAATTGTATGGCACGCAAATGTATGGCGCAACGAGTACCGTACTCTGCAGTATGTCAATCTTCATCACTGCCAAAAAAATACTACCAGTACACAAAAAGTAAAGGATGTCGCGACTCATAAATCTCGCGACTCATAACGAGCGCGAGATTCGGCCGCGCAAATACGACTAAAGAAACCCCACCGAATTGTCGCTATGTATGGTCGATCGCCCCCCCCCCCCCCCCCCCCCCCCCCCGACACCTCTGTCGCAGAGGTAGTGGTTGGTGCTTTTTAGAGGGTCACATAGGGACGCACACGCGCACGCAAGCGGGATCTGTTCAGTCCACGCCGCGTGCGCCATGATGTCGTGTCACACTCGTCTCTCAAAGTGACCAAAAGGGAAGATTCCCACAATCGATTACACTCTATGTAGGAGGTACCTGTGTATGTACCTACCTACATGCCAGACGCCCCATAAAAACCTGAACAATACAGAATGGGAAGTCACACAGGTGAAAGGTGGGAGTCAGGAAGGGTTGAAAGGGGCACGTGAGATGTCCCTGGGTAATTAAGAGTACGTATCGAGGGTTTTTTCAACGGGTTTTGCAAACCACTCACTGCCTGCCTGTAGCGCCTAAACTCAACTGAAACTCGTTTCTCTGACAGGCTCGTGCCAGTGGAAGAGTTCGGAGCCGTGCGAAGATGGTCATTGGGTGGAAGGCAAGTGCAAGTGGTTCAACAGGCCCGGATCCTACGAGTGCTGCGTCCAGGGCGACCAGTCTCGGACGCCTCCCGCCGCCCCAGAGCCCAGTCAGCTCGCCACACAGCCCTCAGCAGCGCCAGTCGTCCAAAGCGGAGACCCGGATCCCAATGACACGAGAAACGGGGCCTGCTTGCGGAAACCAGGTGCGCCGTTGAACTGACTTGAAACGTATGGGAGTCTACGATGGAGGTTCCGGGAAAAACACTGCCCTTCTAGCTAGGTATCTCCCATTCCGATCCCCAGGAGCGCAACGTCCTTTCAGGTGTGTGTCAGCGCAACAGCAACGCGTGCGCCAACGGCCACTACGAGTCGGGTCTCTGCCTGGCCAGCATGCGCGCCGACTACCAGTGCTGCGTGCCCGGACCAGCGCCCACACAACCGTCTGGCGGCAGTGGGGGCAGCAAGGCTAACGGTGAGTTTGCACGCACGCACGCGCGCGCGCGCGCACGCGCGCACGCACGCACGCACGCACGCACGCACGCACGCACGCACGCACGCACGCACATGAACGAAGAGAGCACCGTGCAGCTGACCTGGACCGCTGCAAGCAAGCGATTTGCGAACACGAGTCGGGTGGCTGCAAGCCTCTCGCCTGCAGGTGGGACGTCAACTCCGACTCGTGTGGCTACATGCAGATGAAGATGCCCTTCTACACGGTAAGCGTGAGGAATAGCACGAGGAAAAGTGTATCTATTCACACCGCGTAGCACACAGATCGAGAATGAGTTATTGCTCAGGCTGCGACTGCGAGGTATCCACATGGTATCCGTGCAATCGAAGAGTATCGTTATTTATCGCAAATACAGTAGGACTACGCATTTTGTCCTGTCCTACGTAGGTATGTACCTCTACGTAGGTACCTATGCACTCAGTCAGTGCATATGTGTAGCACTTTCAACGCTCAGGACTGCGGCAAGCCAAAAGGCAACACGAAGGCTGGTCTAAAGGCGTGTGGAATGGACAAAGCCTGCTCGTTCACCTGCACGCAGGTCCGCACGAGTGATCGAAGGAATGCGGCATGCGTGGTGTTGCGTGTTGGGCTCTGACCTCTTCTCAGTCTCAAAATATCATGTTGCTTCTAGCTTGCTACAAACACTGTACACTGTATGTATAGAGCATAGTGTTACTGTTAACCACAGCACTTGGTAGCTCATCTGGGATTAGATGTGGTCGTGTGTGTATTGAGACTCCAGCTGGGAAGTGACCAATCGCGCAAACGCTAGACTTGCAGTGGCAAAAGGAGTTCAATTTAGAAACTGTACAATCGATACAAGAAGAACTGTCCCAGAAACATGGGTCAGTGCGAATGCATGGCCAGAAACCACAATGGAGGGCCCATGGGCGCGAACAGAAGAGCCACCCTTGGATATTGGGGCAAAATCAAGGAACATCTTTAGAAGAAACTGCAAGAGCACAATTGCAATCCATAGGAACCTTAGAAAGACACCACAACACAGAGAATTTTTAGTATCTAAAAATTGGTGACGCTTGGCTTTTTTCATTGACGCTGTTGTGACCGGTGGCGGGTTTTGTGGCTGATAAGAGTGGAAGCCACACTGCACAAAGTTTAAATTGTCACTATTCTGCGACGACTCAACAGCAACCATAGTCCATAACCTAGGCCTTCGTGCCGAAGTTTTGAACACATCCTCCAAGCACGGTGTGCATGTGCAAGAAAATGTACAGAAACTTAGTCTAAGCCAAAGCCAAGCCAAAGTCTATCCTAAGCCTATGTCCAAAAGCTATTTCTTTCAGACCCTCTCATATTCGTTCCAGTGCCGTCTTTAGTTCTGAAAAACGTTTCTTTAATTGGCGCACCGCACACCATCGCAAGCGTTTTATAGTCGGCCAGCTCCGACAACCTGCTTTTCGTCAAATCAAGTGCTCAGTTTGAGCTTTAAGCAATTCAAATCAAATGCATGCTAAAACTAAGCACATGGCTAATATATCAGTATCGAGCTGATAGATCATCAATGTTTCTGACCAGAGTGGCCCGCTGCAAACGATCTGGCATAACACTCTTGCTACACCGAATTTGCATACACTTTAGAAATAAATTTTCAAACGTTGCTGTAATAATAGCGTTCTGTATCGCAGCTGACTGTATTCAGTTCAAAATAAATTTGCATATAGTCTGAGAAACGAGTATTAACCGTAAAATGGTAAATGACGAGCAGGACGACATTCGGTTTCGACGACAGCGAGGGAGGACATAGGTGTAACTGGCCATCGAAGCTGGGGGGGGGGGGTGAATCTGGGATTTTTCAAAAGTCGATGGGGGTGACCTGCACGGCCAAATTTGATACAATTTCTCTCTTTCCAGCCTCAATAATGACCTAGAAAATGCTTCGTGTATGCTGAAAACACAGCGCCGCAGGCAAAAATTTGTGAATTTTTGGCCAAAAACGCGCTTCAGTGACTCTAAAAATGGTCAGTTGGAGCAAAAAAACAGCGCAGCAGGCAAAATTTGTTGATTTTTTGGCCGAAAACGGGCCCAAAAGACTCCAAAATGGTCTGTAAGTGCGTAAAATACAGCGCCGCAGGCAAAATTTTTGACATTTGGACAATAAATGCTGCTCACAGGCCTGAAAAACACCTTGGGAAGTATGAGAAACACAATTCAGCTATAGGGGTAACCTGCAGTCAGTGCAGGATTGACTAAAGCTGGGGGGGGGTGGTCCTACTTTTCGTGCAGGGAAGCTGGGGGGGGGGGGGGGTGACGACCCCTACCCACACCCTACCCAGTTACACCTATGAGGGAGGCCGACTTTTTGCTGTCTTCACCCCAAAGTGCGTTTCGTTTATGCCTTGTGCCTGTTTGTTCTGTTAATTGAACCAGACAGTAGTTAGAGGTTGATTGGTGTATGTTTGGATGATCATGATATAGACTCGCATGGGGACGTTTTGTATGCCCGTCGCCTGACTTTTTAAAGGTGTAAAATTAAAAAAAATTGATTTTTTTTTATGCAACCCTGATAATGACCTAGAAAATGCTTCGTGTATCCTGAAAACACAGCGCTGCAGGCAAAATCTGGTGAATTTTTCGCCGAAAACATTTGAACAGTTGTGCTTCGTTGGGGGGGGGGGGCTAATAGCAGCTTTTTACAGTAATTGACCGCAGTAATTTACAGTAATTTCAGCTTGTTTTTCGCTTCAGACGGGAGGTTGGTTAGCGGTTTTGCTCAGCATTCTCCTGCTGCTTGTGCTCGCAGTTTTTCTAATGATTCCCAGCGTCAGAAGGAGCGGTCTCCTGCTGGGAAAGTAAGTGCTAGTTTCACAGTTGTGCTGTCTAAATAAAGTCTGTGGTGGTCGCTATTGGCAGCCTGTCAGAGGTGGGCTCGGGGGGGGGGGGGGGGGTCACCCCCCATAGGTGCAGATTGGTCCAAAGCCAGGGGGTCTCTGGAGGTTTCGAAGGGGTCTAGCTAGAGCCATCCCGGGTTAAAATGTCTGGGATAGGAAATTGTGGAGCGGGGGGGGGGGGGTCGAAATGGAGGGTTTCGCACCAAGATGACGTGTTAATGGGTACTTTTTGATCCAAATGAGGTCTGAATTACACTTTTTAGGCGTTTTTGACTCACACTACCCTGAAAAGGAAACAAAAACACGCATCTTTCGCCATTTTTTTTCAATATTGAGAGAGGGTTTCCCGCAAATTGTCCGGGATGGCGATGGCCAGGGGGAGCCTCTCCCGCAAAAGTGGGATGGCTATAGTGCGCGTGTGGTGTAGAGGTAGAACACTGGACCGGTAATCCTGAGACATTTTAATTCCCATCGCGCCATTCGCCAATTTTCCTCAACTTTTCAATGGCCAGTGGGGGTGACCCTTGTTGTTGTTGTTAATTGCCCCAAAACGAGCAGGCAGTGTCAGATCTTCATCCCTGCGTCGTCGTGCCAGAAGAGCAGGCAGGCTCCTCTGGGCGTATCCACAGGGACTGCCCGCGAGTGGGACGTTGGTCACTGGGGCTGGTGTGGCCCAGCGGGATCCCAGGTCCAGGGTGCGGGAACCGACAAGGCAGGCACTGGGCCTGGCCACGGTCCTTGACGGAGGGCCCCTCCCACTTGGCACCCCGGGGGTGACCCTTCTAGACCCTCCCTGAGCCCACCTATGACCCCCCCCCCACTGGCAATAGCCGTCCGCTTTTTTGCAAGAGCAACCCCCCCCCCCCCGCCCACCCCCCGGCCATTGCCAATTTGCCATCCAGATAATTTGTGGGTAACCCTCTCAATATTAAAAAAAATTGGCCAAGCTTGTTTTTTTTGTTTCCTTTTAGTGTAGTGGACCCAAAAACGCTTAAAAGTGATATTTAGGCCTTATTTACCCATTTTTGACCAAAGGTACCCATTTACACGCTATGTTGGTGCAAAATCTTCCATTTTCGACCCACCTCCACCATTTCCTATTCCGGACATTTTACCCGGGATGGCTGTAGATCTCGGCCACCTCCCCTCGAAACCCCCAGAGACCCCTCCCTGGCTTCACACCCAATATACACCTATGGCCAGGCTGGGCCAATGTTGGTTGTCTGATCTAGAGACGACTGGCTGTTCCTGTTGATCTCGGTGGCGGTGACGACTGCGACGCCGCTCCTCCTGGCCGTCGGACTCTGCACGGAGAAGTGGCTCTTTCTCGCCATCGCTCTCGTCATCATGGTACGCCGACGCACGCGCACGCACGCACGCGCACGCCTGCCGACATTGCTTAGTGTTTGAACACGTTCATCCTGTCCGTGCTGGCGGTGGTGTCGGCGCTGAGTGGGGGCGAGCACCTGATGAAGATGGCGGTCGCGGTGTGCTGCCAGTCGCTGCTCGCCTACCTCACCGCCTCCGCCGTCCTCTGGTACTCGGAGCAGGGAGTGCCGCTCGTCTGATCCGCCACCACCTCCACGGCTCCATGTGTCCCTGTGACATTGGACAATGCCGCCTCTGAACGCAGCAAGCCCACGTGTCCTTGCACGCAGCATGCAGTCTGGCGAAAATTGTGACCTGTAGTAGTGTGGTCGGGTCTAGCTGAGCACGCTAACACTCGCTCCGTGCCGGAGTGGGGGTCTCTGCAGGGAAGGGGCTTACGCATTGCCATTTGTAAAGACTCGCTATGTATCTCAACTGTGCCCCTGGTACTAGAAGAATTAGACAGCGAATGTGTGTGAATACGCTATCGCGAGTCGTACGGTATATGACTTGTGCCATGCACAACAAGCTTCGCAGTGCATTGGCAAGCGTCGGCACACGTATACGAGCTTTGGCCAGTGGCGTAGCCAAGGGGGGGGAGGGGGGGGGGCAGCTTCCCCCTCCGAAATTGTCGGAAGCTCAAATTTCTTAGCTTAGTACCCCCTGTTGCAATGTGGCAATTTGTGCGTTTTTCTAAATCTCAATGCAAAAAATGATGAAACCAACGCTAATGAGCCAAATTTTTGCCTGCGGCGCATGATTTAGCACTTAACTAAGGCAAAATGGACCTTTTCAAACAAATGCAACAGGTAATAATAGTGCACGCATTTTCACGTGTGGCACATGGTTGTATTGTACTTGTACACAAATGGCCAACGCTGTCGCGGCAAATGAGCGCGAAGCGTGCAGACAGAGTATAAGTCTAAAAGCTTCCCCAGCCGAAATGGCGCAATGTCAAAAAAATTCGACAGGGTATTCGAATGTTGCAAAATAGAGTATTTGACCGAAATTGGACTCCCCCCCCCCCCCGAAATCAAGTTCTGGCTACGCCACTGGCTTTGGCGCGTGCTACCGGTTCGTTGCTTGCGTAACACTGCTTTGGATCACGAAATATATGTGCACTCATTAGCTTGCTTGGAGCGACCTACGCTTTGTATCTGCACGTTTTGCCTGTGCTCGCACGAGTCTGTTTTTTTTTTGTTGTGGCGTCTGTGGAGAACAACGGGTCACCCACACCTCGAAGGAAAATGTGCTCGACTGCTCGCTGCGCGCGCGCCTTGTTGTTGTGCTCTGTGGTGCTGCTCTGCTACTATGCGCGTGACGAAGCGGTCTCGCTGGCATTGGGCATCTCGACTTCGTCCATCTCCCTCAGCTACCTCGCCTGCAACGGATGGCCCATCGACGCGCGCGACCCCCTCCTCAGGTAGGGCCGCTGGACTCATTGGGCGGGGGGGGGGGGAGGCTAATAAACCCAAAGGCGTCCAGGGAGGGGCTAATTATAGGGATTACCGTACATATTAAAAGTCCTCCGAGCAGTCAGTCAAAACCCCCCCCCCCCACTACAGATGAGCATGGGCCTCGAAATCCCGGCCCGGCCCGGCCAAATCGGCAAAAATTCGGCCCAGGCCCGCAAATGTCTATTGAATTTTCTCCCAAAAAACGAGGCAGGCCCGGCCTGCCTCTGGAAAATCAGGCCCGGCCCATGCTCATCTCTACCCCCACACATTGACTATGAACCCCTTCACTTCCTTAATAGTCTCCCCCCTCCTGTCTCTCCAATCGCCCGTTTCTACCCCTCTCCTCTGCAGTACGTGAGGTGGCAGAATTTGATTGCGTGTTGCGTTGTAGCATCGATTCATTCTGTTGTTGACGTTGCAGGGATTTGAGTCGCGGCTATGCCCTGTCCCTGTTGATCGTGCAGATCCTTGTGCTGTTGCCGCTCTGTGTCTGCATTTATTGCGCTACCGTCTTCCGCCTTCTCATGGTACTTCTCATCCCACTACAGGTTCTCCCCTCCCCTTCTTAGTATTACAGCGTATGGCCTAGTGGTAGAGAATCGGCCTCTTGCGCGCACGGTTCTGGGTTCGATTTTCGATAGATCCACTGAAACGAGTAGTTCCCTATCGTTAGATTTTCTCGTGCTGTCTGTCGCTGCCCTAGATTAGATTACATATGGCGTCGTAGTATTCGTACTGCCATCGTACTGCACGCCGCTTTAATAGCGGGTCTTTCTTCAGATCATGACTATACTGGTTTACAAAGTCGCCATGGTCGCCTATGTGAATCCCGCATGGGCGAACAGATAGAGACGAATTTTCTTCGGCACATCAACTGTTGCGCGAACGCGTGTGCATAAGACCTTAGTCGGTGTTTTTACACGCGTTTTTTGTTCCATTGCTGGTCTGGTTCTGGGAAGGTGGTCACTTGCGTTCTGTAGAGTTGTAGTGTACATTGCGTTTGCGTTCACGCTTGCGTGTCCTGCCATGGAAATATGCACCGCTGAGTTATTGTGATGCTGCGTTGGTTTACCATCCGAGCCTCCAAGGTGAACGACGGACGACGCGCGACACACACACACACACATACACACACACACACACACACACACACATACACACCACGGCTGAGACAACGTGCAGTGCAACAGTCCGTCAGTGCCTCTAGGGGATCCTACTATTTATCTTGAAACACCTTACAGTTACACTTTGGCGCCAATGGTTCGGCCATTTTTTGTGAACACTCGAATTAGAGTGGTCGGAGGCACTCTAATCTTATGCACGCGCGCCATTTGAATTGGATTAGAGTAGCCCACTAGAATTGGATTACAGCGCTCTAATCCAATTAAAGTACCCTACACCACTCTAATTCTTACGTGCTGAAGGATACAAGTGGCATATCGTTCGCGAACCCCAATTAGATTAGAGCGCTCTAACTCGAATTAGAGTGGAAAATCTGTCAGCATACGGGCCCAGGGCCGGGTCCGAGTCCGGCGGCTGTAAATCGGGCTTAACTGGGCGGGGGGGTGGGGGGGGGGGGTTTGGAGGCCCTGCCGAATATTTTCAACCCCCCCCAAACCCTCCCCCCGAATTTTCCCAAGGGATTTTCACAGCGGTCTAAAACGATAAAAGTGAGTAAATGTTGGTGTATTTCAGTGCTTTTAAGTGTTATATGACCATAAAACAGCTAATTAACACTGTTTAGACCCTATTTATACCCATTTTTGACCAAAAAGTACCAGTATAACTCAAAAAATGGCCCGCTACCCACCACTTTTTGCTCCACCCCCCCCCCCAGAATTCGGCCATTTACTCCCCCCACTCTTCCAGACCCGGTTACAGGCAGGCATGAGCCTAATCAGGGTGTACGCGTCAGCGTACAACCCTAATATGTGACCACTTCTCAATGCGGGTTTTTGAATTTTCGATCGCCTATAACTTTTGATTGCCTGAACGGATTTCGACGCGTTATGGCGCAAATGAACCGCCTTCTTCTGGGGCATCGAACGCGCCATAACGCGTTTCCTTGTTTTACTGTAAGGGGGCAATAGTTCCAAAAATGTTCCAATTTTGCGGCTTTTTTTTTCATGTTCTCCTCCCAGTTTTTGGAGCACTGCTCACGAACGCCGGAAGCAATCAGGATGAAACTTTGCACGTATGGGCGACCCATGGCAACAATTTGTGGTGCCAAAAGATTCTTGTCTAGACTTTGTATATCCAGAGATATTGCTGATTTTATGCTTTTTTGAAGGACCTGAAAAGTTTGTGCCCTATAGGCGCTCCAACCGTTCGTCGCAGAGCTTCGCTATAAAGGGGAAAGTTGATGGCCAGGACCTAACTTAGAAAAGTTTCAACAATTGGAGCGCATTGGACGCACCAAAATACATCTCCCCATTATACCAATGACATAAAATGGCGATATTTCGGTGTGGTTAGCTCGGATCGCTTTGAGGTCAATAATAAAGTTGATCACCAATTGGTGTGGAACATTTCATTCCTTAGTGCCAACGCGCTCCGACGCACCAAAATATTTTCACTTCCGGGAAAATCGCTATATCTCGATGTGGGTACGTCGGATCACTTCGGCTAAAACACAAAAGTTGACCGCCTGCACGTGCAGATCATTTTGATTCTTTACATCCCTATGCTCCGATGAACCAATATGGCACTGCAGATGTGCACGCACGCACGCACACCTTCAAATGGGCTGCTTCACAAACAACTCGATGTGGGTAGGTCGGATCATTTCGGTTAAAACACGAAAGTTGACCGCCGTCATAGCGATCATTTTCATACTTTACATCACTATGCTAAAACGCAGCAATACATGTATAGCACAACTGCAAGCGCAGGCAGGCACGCACGCACGCACATAATGTACCCCCTATGGCGCAGCACATCGTGCGCGCATGTCTGTCTGACCGGTTGCAAGTAACGCGCGGCACACTTCTTTGTCCAGGTGTACACTGTATCAGAGCGGATTTCGGATTTTTTGATCGCCTATAACTTTTGATTATCTGAGCCGATTTTGGCGCGTTTCTATACGATGTGTGTCTCCTACTGCGATTGAGGGATTCCACCGGACACGTTACATTTGCTTTTTTTGGTACGCTGGGGCATGTGTGCGTTCTGGTCTGCTGCTGTATGTCTGTATGTGCGTGCGTGCGTGGGTGCGTGCGTGCGTGCGAGCGTGCGTACGTGCGGGCGCACACACGTGTGTGCAGTGCATACATGCGTGTGAGCGTGCGTGCGTGCCTGCATAGGTTTTGAGTATCAATGCTTGTCTTACGAAAAAACACTGTATTAAGGAAAAATTTGCAGGTGGCTGCAAAAAAAGGTGAATATGTGACGCTATTTTGTTAAAGTCCAGTTTGAAAAAGAGGGGTATTAATCCAGGCAGGCACGCCTCAAGCCACTTACGCTTTGCAGCTGATCAACTTCAATTTGAACAACCCGTGTATAAAAACTGAACCAAACACAGCAACACGTCACATATTTGGCATTTTTTGTGCGAGCCACCCTCATTCAGCCAAAACGCAACAGCAACCCTTTCACATCTCATCTCTCTCTGACAATGCATTGCCATTGGCCATTACCATGGACCTGGCACAGCCAAACTTCCTGGATAAATAATCGGCACCCTGATAACATTTGTGACATGTAGGTTGCCACTGCACATAGTGATGTGTAGGCAATGCATACATACTGTACTGGCTCCATTTGTCATTCCCCTTTTGGCGTTTCATCCAATGATGACCTACAACGTTTGCATAGTGCAATGCAGCATTTTACATCTTGTGCGTGAGTGCATGCGTGCGTGCGTGTGCGTGCTTGCGTGCGTGCGTGCGTGCCTGCGCGCGTGCGAGCTTGCGCGTGCATCGTGTTCCATGTGCAAGATTATGGGGTCCTTCCTGTCTGTCTCACAACCAAGTGGCATTCTGTCATGCGGCATATGTGAATGCAGTGTGTGTAGGTCCTAATAATTGCCACTGCACCATCGTATGCACGCGAACACAAAAAATGCCAAATATGTGACGTGTTGCTCCGTTTCGTTCAGTTTTTATACACGGGTTGTTCAAATTGAAGTTGATCAGCTGCAAAGCGTAAGTGGCTTGACGCGTGCCTGCCTGGATTAATACCCCTCTTTTTCAAACTGGACTTTAACAAAATAGCGTCACATATTCACCTTTTTTTGCAGCCACCTGCAAATTTTTCCTTAATACCTAACTAGTAACCTAATACCTAACGTGCACCAGTGCAGACTGTGGAAAGCCTCCAGAAAAAAAGCCCATTTGACGGTACGCGTGCGTGCGTGCACATCTGCAGTGTCATATTGGTTCATTGGAGAATAGCGGTATAAAGAATCAAAATGATCTATACGTGCAGGCGGTCAACTTTCGAGTGATACCTACCCATATCGATATTTATCGATTATCCCGGAAATGAAAATATTTTGGTGCGTCGGATCGTGTTGAGTTCAAGAAATGAAATGTTCAACATCAAATTGCGGTCAACTTTATTATTGATGTTTAGGCCATCTGACCTACCCACACCAAAATATCGACAATTTCCTTTGTCGGTATAAGGGGGAGGCATTTTGGTGCGTCCAATTCGAGAGCGTGGGTCGGACAAGGGTACAGACCCCGCTGTCTGCGACGCCGTGCGTGCGTGCGCCTCGTTTTGTGCAGTACAGGAGCGGAGAGACCAGGGAGCGAAATGAGAACCAGTCTGCTTTCGCGTCCGTCGTCAGGAGTCAGTGGTCTACGACCTCTACGCGTCACCACGGTCTGACGCGCGATTGACTGAGGGTTTGGACCTTGCGTGACGCCTCCCCCCCCGCCGCCGACAGGGAGGGAGAATCCCACAGTGGTGGTTGGCAGGGACTGCCCTCGCCCTTTGTTCTGAGTCTGGACCGCGGTCAAAGGTCGCAGATCAGGCAGTGGAAGGTCGGCTTGGCCTCTAGGAGGCCAGGTGTCATACATGTAACCGGGTTTTTGAATTGGGGGGGGGGGTCTGAGAGACTTCTGGGGGGGGGGGGCGTGGGGGTACTCAGATTTGAAGAGGGAGGGGGTCCCAGAAGGGAAAAAAATGTTCCAAAATAGTGTGTCTAAATAGGCACTTTTCAGTCAAAAATAGGTCAAAAATGCCTTAAAATAGGCTATAAATAGCGTTATTTAGCTGTTTTAAGGCCAAAATACACTGAGAAAGGCAAAAAGTACACTACTTTGTACAATTGTTGGCAAGTTGGAAAACTTCAGGAAAATTCTGGGGGGGGGCTGGGTAGGGGTAAAATTCTGGCTGGGGGCGGGCAACCCCCACCCAACCCCAGTTACATGTATGGGTGGATCCGACACCAAACATTTTTCGGTCAACACGGCTTAAAACAGGGCCTAAAAGTTCTGCGAAAACTCTTAATCGCGCGGAATGGAATCATCACAGCTTTCGTTGGGCAGACCCAATGCAAAGTTAAAACTACGGCCTACTGTGCCTCCCTAGTCCTCCTTTCTACACTGTGAAGCGGTGTATTGATGCGGCGGAACTGTCAGCTACAGGCTGTGCTGGACCCCTCAAGGTCTACTACACCAGCGTCGGCGCACTCCTACGCGGCAGTGCGCTTCATCTACACCCTCCTCAGCTACACAGTGCCACTGGCGGATCCAGGATTTTCTGACAGGGGGGGGGGGGGCAAGCTCAAAATTTTTTTTCGGCTTAAATTTCAATTGGGGAGCTATATTTCGCGCGTTTGGCGCCGGAGCCCACTTTTCGCATATTTTTCAACACTTACAACAGGCAGTGATGCTACAAAACACACATTTTGCATTTTTGCGGTTCTTTAGGTTGTTTTTAGTAGAATACGTGAGACATTTTGTTCAAATTTTTCGAAATCGCGCCGCAGGCGAAAATTTTCAATGTTAACTGCCTCATTCCTTAGAATTTCAAGGAATTTAGCATGAGTTGTGGCCAAAAAGTATGCACAAAAGCGCGCGCCGCAGGCGAAAATTTTGGTTTTCCAACCTACATCTGAGCATTATGTTATTGGGCGAAACAGTCACATTAGGTCAGCTTGCATCCCTTGCCCCCTTTACGTGCCTTACGTGCAGCTCTACTTTGGATGGGCGAGCTGAACCAAAATATAGAGTCAAAACCTTAGTCCAAACGCAGTCGTCCATACACTACAGCGCCGCAGGCACATTTTCCGGTTATGAGTGTGTAAATCTATGGGAAATTGGCAAATATTAGTCCGATTCGTCCCTCTTCCCTCTCGTCTGGGGCCCCTTCTGCCCCCTTTGCCTGCCCAGGCGACGTTCTCTGCCCCCAACGACTGCCCTCAGCCCCTTCTCTGCCCGCAGCGCCTGCCCCCGCTGCCCCCCTTTGCCGACCACGACAGGTGGGGGCACGCCCCCCGCCCCCCTTTGGATCCGCTAGTGCACAGTGCGCGCGCGTTCGACTGCGGCGGCGGCGCTGGGCTGCTCGGTGGCCCCAGACAGCGCTTCGCCGGCCTGTCGACGCCGCTGGAGGACTCCTCCTGATGACGTGCTCGCGAAAGTCGGACGGTTCCCAAGTTCGTGCGGGTCGCCTCTGTCGCTCATTCCTCAATCGCGGCGGTCGCGCACACGCACAACAACCTGTGGTGTGGCCTTGACGTTTCTTGCGGTTCTGCGTGGCGACTGGCTCGCGTCCACCAACAATTCGGCTACACACGACACGAGCGCACCCACGAAAACCAAAAGGAAAAACTCTCACGCCTACAAGACTGAGGACTCTTCGCAATCCTCTCTTACATACTTTTATGCCCTTGCAATGCCGCCGCTCATTCGGTCTTTCCTTTGGGTTTCGGCGCCAGGTACGCTTCGTAGAAAAACTTGGCGAAGAGAACTAGGTAGCTCAGATACATGAGCGCCCCGAACAAGCCGTTGCCAATGGGCGTCTCGCAGCGCCAGTCGGGACGGAAGACGGCCGCGGGAACGCAAAGGCGGCCTGCATGACGGCGAACTGCAGCAACTGTAGCCCTGTGATACACATCAGCAGCCATTTGGGCGTGCGAATGCCGATGGTGCGAACGAAGAAGTAGCTGAAGAAACAGTTTCATGCTGTGCCAACTGGCAATTGAATTGAAAGGGTTAGTTAAGCGAGCGCTTCTCTGACATTGATGTGAAGAACCGCGATTACAGAAACCGCGACTGAGAAAGACTCCTACCTATAAATAAATAAGTGTGTTCTGTACAGTGTTTTCGAGCAAAAATCGACCAAACAGTACCTATTTTTCCCTCCACTGACCCCCCCTCCCTTCTCCAGTCTAATTCCCCCAAGGTCCGATTCCTGGTTACAGGTATGCTCACCCCCCCCCCCGGCCTAACTATAAGTCCAACAACGCAGCCTAACCGCAGAGAGCGTACGACTCACCAGTACATGATGGAGTGCTCGACAAGGTTGATCATGATGAACGGCTTTTGAGCACGAGGTCGCCGACGTTGAAGCGGGCCCGTCGCCGCCTCGCCGTCGCGATTCGTCTTCGGGCTTCGTTCGCTTCGTCGATTCGGGCTCAGGCTGGTCGACTTCTTCGCCTCCCTCCGTCCGCTGATCCTTTCTCTCTCTGCTTGGCCGGATCTCGTAGTTGGGTCTGACGTGGCGCCCGTTGTCGTCGCCGACACCACATTACAGCGCCTTCTCGTGCTCGAAGTCGCCAGGGCCACGCAACATGAACGACATCGCGAGAAGCACGCGCGCTCCCTCCTGCAGAGTTCTGTAACGATGCCCACTGACTGTGACGAGGGAGTGAAGCGCCCACGCGTCGCGCCACCGCGCGTTCTCGGCACTTGCCTGCCAGCAGGAACAGATGTCGGGTACAGACCAACCCCCTGTCGGATCTATAACTCCGCTGCTGAGCTATCCCAGAACTCAGCCGTGAACGTGGCGCCAGACCTCAGTCGTCTGATCCACGCACACGCTTCAATCCTACCAATCCTACCTCCTAGACCTAGACGCACGCCTGTACCGGGCAGGAACGCCTTACGACTGACTCTCCGATTCTGCAAATGCTACTTGCGCGTGTCCGAAATTTCATCGCCTGCTCAGAAAACGCGGCGCCACAGGTTAAATTATTGAAATTTTGCCAATAAACGCCCCTTACATGTCTCAAAAGGCACTGTTTATGTATTGGCATTGGTTGTAGGTACATAAAATCCAGCGCCGCAGGCAAATTTTTAAACATTTGGCAGTAAACGCTCCCTGCAAACCTCTTTAAAATACTGCGTACATTGAGAAAAGACATAGCCGCTAGCAAAATTTTCAAAAACTCAGTGCCAGAGACCAGAGTGGTACGAAATGGCATTCAAAAGATTGACTTTGAAACAGTTTAGGGGGGCAGTCGGAAAGTTTGGAGGGGCAATTGCCCTCCCTTGCCCCTCCCTAGCGCCGCCACTGACACCAAAGCGGGCCACGACGAACCACCGACACACATGCACACACATGCGCTGCCGTTAGGTACGACAGAAAAGCGCAGCGGAGGACGGTTCACACGGTCGAGTCCACAAGACTGGGGTCACACAAGACTGACCAACGCGTGCCGCGGGGCCTGGGGAGGGAGGAGGGCGGCCGTTCAAATCCGAGCATGCGTGTACTGTAGCGGACATTGCATAATACAACGCGTCGGAAGATCGTAAGGCTATTGTACGCAATTTGCATATAAAGCACGAGGGGTAGGCAAATCTCAGATGGTCAAGGAAAGGGCACCGAGGGATAGGAAAGCGTTGCGACAACATGAAAAACACCCCGTATGTGTCGGCACGTAAAAGTCGAACGACATCCTGTCGGAAGGGTCACCAACTTTCTGACAAAGGTGGTACAGGCTTAACCCCCCCCCCCAACCCTTAATTAAGCAATTCAAATCAAAATGTATCCTCTGCAAACGATCAGTGGCATAACACTTGCTGCACTTTATTTGCATACCCTTTTGAAATAAATCATTCAAATCATTACTGTAATACTAGCGTTCTGTAGCGCAACTGACCGTATTTGTGCTGGCTATGCATCGTTCATTGATAATAAATTTGCATACAATCTGACAAACGAATATTAACCGAAAAATGGTAAATGCCGAGGTTCAGGACGACATTCGGTTTCGACGACATCGAGGGAGGCTGACTTTTTGCTGTCTTCACCCCAAAGTCCGTTCGTTTATGCTTGTTCTGTTGATTGAACCAGACAAGGGCTAGAGTAGATAGATAGGTTGTATGCTTAGATGATAGATAGACTCTCGTGGCGACATTTTCTATGGCCGTCGCCTCACGCACCGTATCGTGTCCAGGCTTGGACAATTAAAAATAAAACTTTAAAAAAGTTTAATCAGAATTTTTTTTAATGAATGAACAGAAATTTGTCAAAATTGACCAAAAAGTGTTACAAGAAGTGGCAAGGTTTTTTTGTGTATTTAGAGTTTAGACTCTATAAATCCACCTAGTAGCAGTCTGACAGCTGACACCCATATTTGCAGTGGTGGAGGTGTTCTGGAGGCTGTCAAACCAAGTTTCGATAGTCGAATTCGTTGTAGTCCGACTGAATAACAACCTTATTTCACTGGCGGATCCAGGATTCTCTGACAGAGGGGGGAGAAGGTCACCGCACAAACTACACTACAATGGACTAGACAAAAATGACGTGATTTTTTAGCTCCCTTACGAATCAAACATGAGTTGGAAGAGAACCACAGCGCCACAGGCGAAAATTTTGCACTTTTGAGTGCCTTGCTCCAAGGAAAACGTAAAAATCTGCCCATTTTTCCTTGTACTCGCCATTCTTTCCTTCTTCTCCCATTGATCTCTCCCCCTCCTCCCCCCCCCCACATCTGAACTGACAGGAGGGGGAGACCCCACTCTCCCCCCCGTCTGGATCCGCTAGTGCCTTATTTAGTAGTCAAAAGTGCACTTACTTCCTTTAAGTGTTTTGTTGTACCCTGGACGCTTTACGGTACTTGACCTGGATTTCAAGTTTGTTTTCCGTTTCAGGCGAAAGGTTGGTTGGCGGTTTTGCTGAGCATTCTACTGCTGCTTGTGCTCGCAGTTTTTCTGCTGATTCCCAGCGTCAGAAGGAGCGGCCTCATGCTGGGAAAGTGAGTGCTAGTTGCACAGTTGTGCTGTCCGAATAATTTGCAGCCTGGCGCCTGGCTGCGGCAATGTTGGTTGTCTGATCTAGGGACGACTGGCCGTTCCTGTTGATCTCGGTGGCGGTGACGACTACGACGCCGCTCCTTCTGGCCGTCGGACTCTGCACGGAGAAGTGGCTCTTTCTCGCCATCGCTCTCGTCACCATGGTACGCTGACGCACGCGCACGCACGCACGCGCCTGCCGACATCGCTTAGTGCCTGCACGCGTCGATTCTGGCCGTGCTGGCGGTGGTGTCGGCGCTGAGTGGGGGCGAGCACCTGATGAAGATGGCTGTCGCGGTGTGCTGCCAGTCGCTGCTCGCCTACCTCACCGCCTCTGCCGTCCTCTGGTACTCGGAGCAGGGAGTGCCGCTCGTCTGACCCGCCACCACCTCCACGACTCCATGTGTCTCTGTGACATTGGACAATGCCGCCTCTGAACGCAGCAAGCCCAAGTGTCCTTGCACGCAGCATGCAGTCTGCCGAAAATTGTGACCTGTAATAGTGTGGTCGGATCTAGCTGAGCACGCTAACACTCGCTCCGTGCCGGAGTGGGGGTCTCTGCAGGGAAGGGGCTTACGCATTGCCTTTTGTAAAGACTCGCTATGAATCTCAACTGTGCCCCTGGTACTTGAAGAATTAGACAGCGAATGTGTGTGAATACGCTATCGCGAGTCGTACGGTATATGACTTGTGCCATGCACAACAAGCTTCGCAGTGCATTGGCAAGCGTCGGCACACGTATACGAGCTTTGGCCAGTGGCGTAGCCAAGGGGGGGGGGAAGCTTCCCCCTCCGAAATTGTCGGAAGCTCAAATTTCTTAGCTTAGTACCCCCTGTTGCAATGTGGCAATTTGTGCGTTTTTCTAAATCTCAATGCAAAAAATGATGAAACCAACGCTAATGAGCCAAATTTTTGCCTGCGGCGCATGATTTAGCACTTAACTAAGGCAAAATGGACCTTTTCAAACAAATGCAACAAGTAATAGTGCACGCATTTTCACGTGTGGCACATGGTTGTATTGTACCTGTACACAAATGGCAAACGCTGTCGCGGCAAATGAGCGCGAAGCGTGCAGACAGAGTATAAGTCTAAAAGCTTCCCCAGCCGAAATGGCGCAATGTCAAAAAAATTCGACAGGGTATTCGAATGTTGCAAAATAGAGTATTTGACCGAAATTGGACTCCCCCCCCCCCCGAAATCAAGTTCTGGCTACGCCACTGGCTTTGGCGCGTGCTACCGGTTCGTTGCTTGCGTAACACTGCTTTGGATCACGAAATATATGTGCACTCATTAGCTTGCTTGGAGCGACCTACGCTTTGTATCTGCACGTTTTGCCTGTGCTCGCACGAGTCTGTTTTTTTTTGTTGTGGCGTCTGTGGAGAACAACGGGTCACCCACACCTCGAAGGAAAATGTGCTCGACTGCTCGCTGCGCGCGCGCCTTGTTGTTGTGCTCTGTGGTGCTGCTCTGCTACTATGCGCGTGACGAAGCAGTCTCGCTGGCATTGGGCATCTCGACTTCGTCCATCTCCCTCAGCTACCTCGCCTGCAACGGATGGCCCATCGACGCGCGCGACCCCCTCCTCAGGTAAGGCCGCTGGACTCAGTGGGTGGGGGGGGGGGGGTAGGCTAATAAACCCAAAGGCGTCCAGGGAGGGGCTAATTATAGGGATTACCGTACATATTAAAAGTCCACCGAGCAGTCCGTAAACCCCCCCCCCCCCACTACAGATGAGCATGGGCCTCGAAATCCCGGCCCGGCCCGGCCAAATCGGCAAAAATTCGGCCCAGGCCCGCAAATGTCTATTGAATTTTCTCCCAAAAAACGAGGCAGGCCCGGCCTGCCTCTGGAAAATCAGGCCCGGCCCATGCTCATCTCTACCCCCACACATTGACTATGAACCCCTTCACTTCCTTAATAGTCTCCCCCCTCCTGTCTCTCCAATCGCCCGTTTCTACCCCTCTCCTCTGCAGTACGTGAGGTGGCAGAATTTGATTGCGTGTTGCGTTGTAGCATCGATTCATTCTGTTGTTGACGTTGCAGGGATTTGAGTCGCGGCTATGCCCTGTCCCTGTTGATCGTGCAGATCCTTGTGCTGTTGCCGCTCTGTGTCTGCATTTATTGCGCTACCGTCTTCCGCCTTCTCATGGTACTTCTCATCCCACTACAGGTTCTCCCCTCCCCTTCTTAGTATTACAGCGTATGGCCTAGTGGTAGAGAATCGGCCTCTTGCGCGCACGGTTCTGGGTTCGATTTTCGATAGATCCACTGAAACGAGTAGTTCCCTATCGTTAGATTTTCTCGTGCTGTCTGTCGCTGCCCTAGATTAGGTTACAGATGGCGTCGTAGTATTCGTACTGCCATCGTACTGCACGCCGCTTTAATAGCGGGTCTTTCTTCAGATCATGACTATACTGGTTTACAAAGTCGCCATGGTCGCCTATGTGAATCCCGCATGGGCGAACAGATAGAGACGAATTTTCTTCGGCACATCAACTGTTGCGCGAACGCGTGTGCATAAGACCTTAGTCGGTGTTTTTTACCGTAGTCGTTTTTACACGCGTTTTTTGTTCCATTGCTGGTCTGGTTCTGGGAAGGTGGTCACTTGCGTTCTGTAGAGTTGTAGTGTACATTGCGTTTGCGTTCACGCTTGCGTGTCCTGCCATGGAAATATGCACCGCTGAGTTATTGTGATGCTGCGTTGGTTTACCATCCGAGCCTCCAAGGTGAACGACGGACGACGCGCGACACACACACACACACACACACACACACACACACACACACACACACACACACACACACACACACACACACACACACGGGGGGGGGGGGGGGAGGGGGGATGGGTAGAAAAAGTTTGGGCAGTGGAGTGTAAATGAGGTGGGAGGGGGAGGGGTGAGTGATGAATAGTGTTTGGAAATGTAAATAGGAGTATATAAGAAATTGATTGAAGAAATAGAGAAGATAATATAAGTAGGGGGGAGTAGGGGGGTGTTTTTTTTTGCGTGATAGTTTTTTATATTGATAGTATGGTGATGTGGAGTATTTTGTTTTATGATAAAGTGATGATCTGGTGTTGAAAAGAAAGAGAGGAGGGGGAGGGAGGGAAGGGCGGTAAGAAA
The DNA here is from genome assembly GCA_030248085.1 of Paralinhomoeus sp. GSCO2_6. Classification (NCBI taxonomy): domain Eukaryota; kingdom Metazoa; phylum Nematoda; class Chromadorea; order Monhysterida; family Linhomoeidae; genus Paralinhomoeus; species Paralinhomoeus sp. GSCO2_6. Next base: position 19,807 of record JASAMY010000773.1, on the reverse strand, counting down.
AGGTGGGTAGGGAGGGGAGGGGATGTGGGGAGGAGAGGAGAGTAGGTTTTGTTATGTTTGTAAAAAGGTATATAAGGTATAAGTTATATAGTTTATGGATATATAGGAAGAGGGATAATTTTTTTGTGGAGAAGAGAAATATGGGGGGAGGGTGGGGGGGAGAGAAATGGAGGGCCCCATTAGTGGAGGGGGTGTGAAATAAGAATGAAGAGCAGAGAGACTGCTGTGAGTGGTAAGGTAAAGTGAGGTGGGGTGGGTTGGGGTGTGGTGTGTGGTGTGGTGGGCTGGTGAGTGTAGGGTGGGTTTGTTATGTGTATGTGATATGGTAGGTGTTTGTGTGGTTGTTTATGTAGTGAGTGTTGTGGGACGGTAGATTGAAGATTGGTTTGGCTCTCGGGGAGGGGGGTTTCTGATTTGTATTTGAATAGATTGGTGGGTGTTATTTGGTTGTTTTTTTAATAAGTGTGCGTTGAGTTTAGGGTATGCTCTATTTGTTAGCTTGCTGATGAATAATGTAGATAGATGGGTGTGGGTGTTGTTGTGTTCCCCTATCTTTCTTTTATTTCATAGCATAGAAGTTATTTATTTGAGAGCGTATATGTATTTTGTTGATTGTGATATGTAAGGTAGCTGGGTGGTGATGTAAGTGAGTAGGGTTGAAGTATAAAATCAATATTAATAGGGTGGTAGTGGTGTGTTTTGTGGCGAGAGCATATGTAACGGGTTTGGAAGGGTGGGGGGGGGGGGGTAGACGGCAGTTTTTGGGGGAGGGGGTGGCTGGAGCAAAAAGTGGGGGGTAGCTGGCCATTTTTTTAGTTATACTGGTACTTTTTGGTCAAAAATGGGTATAAATAGGGTCTAAGAGTGCACGCACGTGCACGCACGCACGCGCGCACATATGCACACACATGCACAAACGTGCTCGCACGCACGCACGCGCGCACGCACGCACGGGAGTGCACTCACGTGCATGCATGCACGCACGTGCACGCACACACGGATGGGAGTGCATGCACGTGCGTGCACGCACGGATCCGCTGGAGGGGGGGGGTGTGGGGGGGGGTATAAGATTGAATGCATACTTTAAGGGTGGATAATTAAAGTGGGGAGTGTGTATTGTCTTTGTATTCCTCAATAGTAAAAATCTACTATATCTATTAAATATATTAATGGTCTATATAGATTCTATTTCATAAAATTAATATCTATCTTGTCTCTATATATAGTATGTATATAATCTATAATAGTGGTGGGTGGGGGATTTCTTACTGGGTGGGGTGTTCCTCCCACTTTCGTATTTTGTGCCCCCTCCCCCCTTCATAGAATTAAAATTCTCTACAAGATATATTGATAAATTAACGCACATCTATAGCTTATTAAGGAATATGAGTAAAGTGTATAATTGGTATATATGTCTAATTTGGCTTAATATGGCTATATATACTATTATTGGCTATTTTATACTATAGATAAAATATAAAAATTTTTCTTCAGCCCCCCCCCCTCCTCTATATTTTCCGCCCCCCCCCAGAAAGTGCATAGTGTGTTGAGGTATGGTGTGGATGATTGAAAGATATGTATGGGGGGATAATGTATGGAGATTAGTTATGTAGATTGAAGTTTGTTAATGTAAAGTAGTGTATTTTGTTTTAGTGTTTTGATAAGTATGTAGTATTATAGTGTAATATTTTGAAAAAAGTGTATTGGAGTATTTTGGTTTTTTTATAAATTTTTAAATTGTTTTAGAATATATGTTATGGGGGGGGGGTGGGGGGGTTTTTATTGTTTGATAGGTTTGGCAGTGCGCCCGCGTTCGACTGCGGCGGCGGCGCTGGGCTGCTATTTTCGGTGGCCCCAGACAGCGCTTCGCCGGCCTGTCGACGCCGCTGGAGGACTCCTCCTGATGACGTGCTCGCGAAAGTCGGACGGTTCCCAAGTTCGTGCGGGTCGCCTCTGTCGCTCATTCCTCAATCGCGGCGGTCGCGCACACGCACAACAACCTGTGGCCTTGTCGTTTCTTGCGGTTCTGCGTGGCGACTGGCTCGCGTCCACCAACAATTCGGCTACACACGACACGCAGCGCACCCACGAAAACCAAAAGGAAAAAAACTCTCACGCCTACAAGACTGAGGACTCTTCGCAATCCTCTCTTACATACTACTTTTATGCCCTTGCAATGCCGCCGCTCATTCGGTCTTTCCTTTGCGTTTCGGCGCCAGGTACGCTTCGTAGAAAAACTTGGCGAAGAGAACTAGGTAGCTCAGATACATGAGCGCCCCGAACAAGCCGTTGCCAATGGGCGTCTCGCAGCGCCAGTCGGGACGGAAGACGGCCGCGTAAACGAGGAACGCAAAGGCGGCCTGCATGACGGCGAACTGCAGCAACTGTAGCCCTGTGATACACATCAGCAGCCATTTGGGCGTGCGAATGCCGATGGTGCGAACGAAGAAGTAGCTGAAGAAACAGTTTCATGCTGTGCCAACTGGCAATTGAATTGAAAGGGTTAGTTAAGCGAGCGCTTCTCTGGCATTGATGTGAAGAACCGCGATTACAGAAACCGCGACTGAGAAAGACTCCTACCTATAAATAAATAAGTGTGTTCCGTACAGTGTTTTCGAGGAAAATCGACCAAACAGTACCTATTTTTCCCTCCACTGACCCCCCCCCCTCCCTTCTCCAGTCTAATTCCCCCAAGGTCCGATTCCCGGTTACAGGTATGCTCACACCCCCCCCCCACCCGGCCTAACTATAATTCCAACAACGCAGCCTAACCGCAGAGAGCGTACGACTCACCAGTACATGATGGAGTGCTCGACGAGGTTGATCATGATGAACGGCTTTTTGGTGAGCACGAGGTCGCCGAAGCGTTGAAGCGGGCCCGTCGCCGCCTCGCCGTCGCGATTCGTCTTCGGGCTTCGTTCGCTTCGTCGATTCGGGCTCAGGCTGGTCGACTTCTTCGCCTCCCTCCGTCCGCTGATCCTTTCTCTCTCTGCTTGGCCGGATCTCGTAGTTGGGTCTGACGTGGCGACCGTTGTCGTCGCCGACACACCACATCACAGCGCCTTCTCGTGCGCGAAGTCGCCAGGGCCACGCAACATGAACGACATCGCGAGAAGCACGCGCGCTCCCTCCTGCAGAGTTCTGTAACGATGCCCCACTGACTGTGACGAGGGAGTGAAGCGCCCACGCGTCGCTCCACCGCGCGTTCTCGGCACTTGCCTGCCAGCGGGCACAGATGTCGGGTACAGACCAACCCCCTGTCGGATCTATAACTCCGCTGCTGAGCTATCCCAGAACTCAGCCGTGAACGTGGCGCCAGACCTCAGTCGTCTGATCCACGCACACGCTTCAGTCCTACCAATCCTACCTCCTAGACCTAGACGCACGCCTGTACCGGGCAGGAACGCCTTACGACTCTCCGATTCTGCAAATGCTACTTGTGTTGTGCGTGTCCGAAATTTCATCGCCTGCTCAGAAAACGCGGCGCCACAGGCTAAATTATTGAAATTTTGCTAATAAACGCCCCTTACATGTCTCAAAAGGCACTGTTTATGTATTGGTATTGGTTGTAGGTACATAAAATCCAGCGCCGCAGGCAAATTTTTAAACATTTGGCAGTAAACGCTCCCTGCAAACCTCATTAAAATACTGCGTACATTGAGAAAAGACATAGCCGCTAGCAAAATTTTCAAAAACTCAGTGCCAGAGTGGTACGAAATGGCATTCAAAGGTTGACTTTGAAACAGTTTAGGGGCAGTAGGAAAGTTTAGGGGGGCAGGGCAGTCGGAAAGTTTGGAGGGGCAATTGCACTAGAAATTAACTGCAGCCCCTTTTTGTTTCCCACTCTAGAAGGACAGGACGGGAAGAGAGACCCCCCGCCGCACCGGCGCCGCGCGGTTCCCGCCCTCCCTACCTATCGCGGCGCGCGGCCTCCCACTCCTTCTGCAACAATCTAGTGTCGAGCAATGCTGGAGCCAACCAATGGGACGATTGCAACCAACGTGTCTGACTGAGCACAAAACATTGCATTCCGTGGCGTATCCAGGATTATATGTGGCGCTGTTCCACTTCAGGCGTTCAACAGAAAAATTGGCGTTCTTAAAAAAAGTACGCATTCTTCAAAACTTTAGGCGTTTGCGTTCTACAAAGACGCTTATTCTGGAACGGGCAGTTATATTTTATAATTTTTTTACAAGACAAGTTTTCTTATAATTTAGGTCTTGCTTAGGCTTAGGCTGAGGCATTACTTAGGCATACGCCATGCTTAGGCGTAGTTGGGCACTGCATAACCTCGCTTAGTCTTTCTTGTCTGCTAGCCTCACCCTTCTTACAAAGCCTCAGCGATGCATCAGGCTAAGCCTAATCAAAGTCTGAGCAAAGCCTGAACCTAAGCAAGGCCTAAATTGTAAGAAGACCTGTCCTTTTCTTCAAAACTTTGTCCATAAGAAGATCTGTTTCAAAAATACGGGTGCGCGCTTTTTTTTGTAGAACGCCTAAATTTTCGAATTTCGATGAACGCGTATGTTTTAGAACGCCAATTTTTCTGTTGAACGCTTAAACTGACGGTACATATTCCCGCATTCGTTGTTACAGCTGTCCAATTGTCCGACTATGACCAACAGCTCAATAGCATGGGCTATGGTGTATGAACAGTGCGCGTTGGTGGTGCGTTCGATTCATGCTTGTGCTTGAAAATGGGTCGCAACGCAACGCAAAGCACGCGGACCATTCGGTACACAGGGCTGCGCTCGGGCAGCGTCGTTAGCGTGTGCGTCGCGCCGCGCGCGCAGAAGGGGAGGGAGGCCGCGCGCCGCGATAGGAAGGGAGGGCGGAACCGCGCGGCGCCGGTGCGGCGGGGGGTCTCTCTCCCCGTCCCGCCCTTCTAGAGTGGGAAACAAAAAGGGGCTGCAGTTAATTTCTAGTGGCAATTGCCCTCCCTTGCCCCTCCCTAGCGCCGCCACTGACACCAAAGCGGGCCACGACGAACCACCGACACACATGCACACAGATGCGCTGCCGTTAGGTACGACACAGAAAAGCGCAGCGTAGGACGCTTCACACAGTCGAGTCCACAAGACTCGGGTCACACAAGACTGACCAACGCGTGCCGCCGCCAGGTAGGGAGGGTGAAGGGCGGCCGTTCAAATCCGAGCATGCGTGTACTGTAGCGGACATTGCATAATACAACGCGTCGGAAGATCGTAAGGCTATTATACGCAATTTGCATATAAAGCACGAGGGGTAGGCAAATCTCAGATGGTCAAGGAAAGGGCACCGAGGGATAGGAAAGCGTTGCGACAACATGAAAAACACCCCGTATGTGTCGGCACGTAAAAGTCGAATGACATCCTGTCGGAAGGGTCACCAACTTTCTGACAAAGGTGGTACAGGCTTAACCCCCCCCCAACCCTTAAGCAATTCAAATCAAAATGTATCCTCTGCAAACGATCAGTGGCATAACACTTGCTGCACTTTATTTGCATACCCTTTTGAAATAAATCATTCAAATCATTACTGTAATACTAGCGTTCTGTAGCGCAACTGACGGCGTAAACTAAAACACACGACCAACACGACCAACACGACCACCACGACCAAAACTTTAGGCTTAGGTTTAGGCTTTTGCTTAGGCTTAGGCGTAGGTTTCTGCTTAGGCTTAGGCTTAGGTTTTTGCTTAGGCTTAGGCTTAGGCTTATTCTTAGGCTTAGGCTGAGGTTTCGGCTTAGGCTTGTGTTGGTCGTGTTGGTCGTGTTGGTCGTGTTGGTCGTGTGTTTTATTTAACGCCCAACTGACCGTATTTGTGCTGGCTATGCATCGTTCATTGATAATAAATTTGCATACAATCTGACAAACGAATATTAACCGAAAAATGGTAAATGCCGAGGTTCAGGACGACATTCGGTTTCGACGACATCGAGGGAGGCTCACTTTTTGCTGTCTTCACCCCAAAGTCCGTTCGTTTATGCTTGTTCTGTTGATTGAACCAGACAAGGGCTAGAGTAGATAGATAGGTTGTATGCTTAGATGATAGATAGACTCTCGTGGCGACATTTTCTATGGCCGTCGCCTCACGCACCGTATCGTGTCCAGGCTTGGACAATTAAAAATAAAACTTTAAAAAAGTTTAATCAGGGCCCGTATGCTGACAAAAAAATTAGAGCGCTCTAAATCTAATTATAGTGGGTTAGGACGATACGCCACTCGCCCGAAAATTTCAATTTTCTGCATGCTCACTTTTTGTCGTCGACTCGAGGAAAGCGCTAAAAAATGGAGAAATCGTCGTCGAAAGACAGGAGCAGCAGTGGCGGGAGCGGCAGGTGCAGCAGCAGAACGCCTCTGCGGGGTTATCCTCGACAGCGTACTGGCGATCAAGAGCTGTTCCTCTTTGGATCCCGCATGGGAAGCTGTCGTCAGTCGGTTCAACGTCGACATCGCGTCGCGTCTGATCGGCGCTATTCTTTGGACGAGTGCAAGCGGAACTGGAGGTAAAGGCAGCACCGAGCCAGAAGAATGCTGTTGAGTGGGAGGTGTGTCATTAATTTTGAGCTTAAGCGTCTCGTTTTATTGCCGAACTTTGGACGTTTTGTAAGCTATTGCGACGTTGGGAAAGCGAGAAGACAGCTGGTGGCGCGCCGCCGACCCGCATGGACGGCGCCGAGTTGCGTATAGCCGAGAAACTCGGAAACTCCGTCAACTTCGGCGGCCTCGACGGCTGCGTCGGCATCGTCACCGCCGGCAGTCGGCGCGTCGACAGCGACGCGCAGGCCGCTCTCTCTACTGCGTCGGCCGCCGCACCGACCACTTCATCGACGACTCGGTACTGCTAGCTGTCCTGTTTGATTTGTTTGTGAAAAGGTTGGGGGGGGGGATGAAGTGAGGGCCCACAAAAATTGGCCCAGAGGGAGGGTAAAATCGACAATTTTTCGAAGAGGGGTGTGGCCCAGTGGATTGACGTACAAATCGCGAGTTTTGGGATGGATTTTTGTTCGTAACATATTTGGTGCAGCGCCACAAGCAAAACTTGTGTCGCTTTTACGCTAAAAAATTTAGCTATGGGAAATAGGGGGGGGGGGGTAGGTGCGAAATTATTTTGGGATAGGCAGGGTCAGGGTTGCACAATTTAAAAAAAAAAGTTTTTTTTTTAAAAAAAAAAAGTTTTTTTTTTATGGGTTTTTTTTTTAAATTTTTGTTTTTGGGTATTGTTTGAGTTTTTTTAAAAAAAATTTTTTTTTTGGGTAAAATTTAGCTTTTGAGTGGCTAGGGTTTAAATGGTGTTTAGATGGTACAATTAGTAGTTATTCCTGCATAAACTTGCTTATTAGCACCAAAACCAAGCTCTTTTTGGGGTTCCCCGGTCCCACGGCGCCGTACCGCCATTTTTCGCCTAGAGGCAGCGGCTTTGTCACCATTTGACTAAAACGATGCTAAATACGCTTCTAAAGGCTTTAGGGAAGCACTAGTACTTGTGTTTGACACTCTAATAGGCTAAAAGTATCTTATGGTACAGGTATTTGGCGCCAATGATGGCTCCTAAGTCAATTTAAAAAAAAAATTTTTTTTTAAAAAAAAAAATTTTTTTTTTTAATTTAAAAAAAAAAACTTGAAATTTTTTTTTTCGTATGCACCGGGCGGGCTCAGGGCGTTGTCCCCCCCCCCCCTCCCGCGGCCGCGGCGCAGGTGGGATTTCTGCACTGACAGCTCCAAGATTTTCTAACGGGGTGGGGGGGGGGGTGAATTTTAATAGAATAGACCGCATGAATTGTAATAGATAGGAAGCAGTCGTTTTTAACGTTTTGGGCGGGTTTTGGCTCACAATAACACGCCGCAGACGAGAATGTTTCGTTCTCTTCTTTTGTCTATGCGTTTGTTGTCCAAAATTAGGCGAAACTAGCTCTTGCTCCCCCCTCCCTACATGGTGCGTTAATCAGCGGGTAAAAATCCACCCGCTGCGAACCCTCTTCCAGGGCTTCTACTACTGCCCCCCCCCTGTTCCACCATGCCTGCCTTCCACCATGTATATCTGCCCCCCCCCCTTCCTCGTTGGCCACGGGGGGGGGGGGTCCCCCTGGATCCGGCAGTGTATGTCCGGAATAGGTGCTGGGGGGGGGGGGTTGTGAAGCCTTTCGGCGGTGACCGCTAATCCAGCAACATTTGAACCACTGAACCCCTCCCTGATCGAGTGTATCAATACTCTTTGTTGTAGGGCGACGCGAGTCGTTGTGGTGTGGGACGCAGCGGGGGGCGGGCGACGCGACATGCGCTACGGTGTCAGCCGTTCCGCAGCCCAAGGCCTGCGTTCTACGTCTACGTCTACCGCTTTGGAGTGACGGCAACGAGAACGCGTTTCCACTGTTCCAATTTTCGCATTTGAATGACTGCAAGAGACGAGTTTCTATGTGCGACTATCGATCACCTTTTGAACGTGATTTGGGCTTGCTACTGTTTGTGGTTGTGAAGGCTTGTCGAGATGTTTGTGAAATGACACCTCACAACTACCATGCTCATGCGTCTAAACATGCACTTACATTCGACCAAGGGGAGGGGAAGTCCACTGTCCCATACACACATGTTTCTTCAACATGTCACTCAAAAATGCTCAACAATTACTCTACATCCGTGACCCGTGAGATAGATTGTCTCGTGGTCAAAAAGAACCGCTGGCACAGTTCCTCATCAGTCAGTTTTTGTTTAATTCTCTAATTTCTTTCGCTTTGCATCCATAGAATAATGACAACCAACAAATTTCAAAGATGTGTTTCAAGTGTGCAAACAATTCTAGCGCAATCGGCAAATTAGAGTGGGTAGGAGCACTCTAATTTTATGCGTGTGTGCCACTCTAATTCAAGTGCGTCGCTCTACTCTAATTCGAGTGGCTCACTCTAATTTTAATTCAAGTACCGTATACCACTCTAATTCTTACGTGCTGAAGGATACAAGTGGCGTATCGTTTGCCAACCCCGATTGAATTAGAGCGCTCTAATTTAATTCGAGTGCCAATTGTTGTCAGCATACGGGCCCAGAATTTTTTTTAATGAATGAACAGAAATTTGTCAAAATTGACCAAAAAGTGTTACAAGAAGTGGCAAGGTTTTTTTGTGTATTTAGAGTTTAGACTCTATAAATCCACCTAGTAGTCTGACTCTGAACTAGCTAAACCCATATTTGCAGTGGTGGAGGTGTTCTGGAGGCTGTCAAACCAAGTTTCGATAGTCGAAGTCGTTGTAGTCCGACTGAATAACAACCTTATTTCACTGGCGGATCCAGGATTCTCTGACAGAGGGGGGAGAAGGTCACCGCACAAACTACACTACAATGGACTAGACAAAAATGACGTGATTTTTTAGCTCCCTTACGAATCAAACATGAGTTGGAAGAGAACCACAGCGCCACAGGCGAAAATTTTGCACTTTTGAGTGCCTTGCTCCAAGGAAAACGTAAAAATCTGCCCATTTTTCCTTGTACTCGCCATTCTTTCCTTCTTCTCCCATTGATCTCTCCCCCTCCTCCCCCCCCCCCAAATCTGAACTGACAGGAGGGGGAGACCCCACTCTCCCCCCCCCGTCTGGATCCGCTAGTGCCTTATTTAGTAGTCAAAAGTCGTTAAAGTGCACTTCCTTCAAGTGTTTTGTTGTACCCTGGACGCTTTACGGTACTTGACCTGGATTTCAGGTTTGTTTTCCGTTTCAGACGGGAGGTTGGTTGGCGGTTTTGCTGAGCATTCTACTGCTGCTTGTGCTCGCAGTTTTTCTAATGACTAGAGGCGCGCGCGGCCTTCGGCCGCCATGTGTACATTAAGGCACAAAGCAATTGATTTTGCATATGACGTCGACGTGATCATAATGCGCACGCAAGGATATGCGTAGCTTTGTCTTTTGCTTGTGTGGGCGAGTGTACCTTAGGACAGTTGTCAGCATTGAGGGACCCAAACTCCATGTTCCCCCTTTGTCCATGGGGGCGTGCACCCCGTTGACAGAAATTGGCCCAAATTCTGAGTTCCTCTGTTGATCGTGAAGGCGTGCACCCCGTTGAATGAAACGGCCACAAATTCTGAGTTCCTCTTTTTATCGTGAGGGCGTGCACCCCATTGACAGAAATTGGCCCACATTTTGTGCTCCTCTGTGCGTGCGTGCGTGCGTGCGTGCGTGCGTGCGTGCGTGCGTGCGTGCGTGCGTGCACGCCCGTGCGTGCGTGCGTGCACGCCCGTGCGTGCGTGCGTGCACTCCCGTGCGTGCGTGCACGTGCGTGCGTGCGTGTGTGCGTGCGTGCGTGCGCGTGCCGGTGCGTGCGTGCGTGCGTGCTTGGCGTGCGTGTGTGCATTCCAGTGCGTGCGTGCGTGCGTACATGTGCGTGCATGCGTGCATGGGTGTACGTGCGTGCATGGGTGTACGTGCGTGCACTCCCATGCGTGCGTGCACGTGCGTGCGTGCATGTACGTGCGTGTGTGCGTGCGTGCGTGCGTGCGTGCGTGCGTGTATGTGCGTGCGTGTATGTACGTGCGTGCGTGCGTGCGTGCGTGCGTGCGTGCGTGCGTGCACGCCCGTGCGTGCGTGCGTGCACTCCCGTGCGTGCGTGCGTGCACTCCCGTGCGTGCGTGCACGTGCGTGCGTGCGTGCACTCCCGTGCGTGCGTGCACGTGCGTGCGTGCGTGCGTGCGTGCACTCCCATGCGTGCGTGCGTGCGTGCGTGCACGTGCGTGCACGTGCGTGCACTCCCGTGCGTGGGTGCGTGCACCCCCGTGCGTGGGTATGTGTACTCCCGTGCATGGGTGCGTGCACTCCCGTGCGTGGGTGCGTGCACGCGAGTGCATGCGTGCACGTGCGTGCACTCCTGTGTGTGCGTGCGCGCTCGCGCGCGCATGCGTGCGTGCGTGCGTGCGTGCGTGCGTGCGTGCGTGCGTGCGTGCATGCGTGCGTGCGTGCGCGCGTGCGTGCACGTGCGTGCACTTCTGTGTGTGCATGCGCGCTCGCGCGCGCGTGCGTGCGTGCGTGCACTCCCATGCGTGCACGTGCGTGCGTGCGTGCGTGCGTGCGTGCGTGTGCATGCACGTGCGTGCACTCCCGTGCGTGCGTGCGTGCGTGCGTGCGTGCGTGCACTCCCGTGCGTTCCAGTGCGTGCGTGCGTGCGTACACGTGCGTGCATGCGTGCATGGGTGTACGTGCGTGCACTCCCATGCGTGCGTGCACGTGCGTGCGTGCATGTACGTGCGTGTGTGCGTGCGTGCGTGCGTGCGTGCATTTTTGCGTGCGTGCGTGCGTGCGTGCGTGCGTGCGTGCGTGCGTGCGTGCGTGCGTGCGTGCCTGCATGCGTTCTGGAAGTTTCCCAATTCGGCAAGCAACAATGTACAGTACAATGTACAATGTACCACAACTACAGTACGCATTTGCATAGTCGTGCATAATGCGCAAATGACTCGTCAAGGCGAGTCGTTTGATATGCAATTCGTCCATGTGCATTTTGCTTGGTAGTGTTAATCTGGGCTGCAACATTTGAAAATGGGCCGTAACTACTGTATAAATTTGCATATCAAAAATCGACCTTGCCCATGACCATCTCGGGGTCGCCAGGATTCGATCGAGAGATCGCGCGTGCACGAACGTCAAGCGGTTCGCGAGTTTACTCGAAGCATACAAACATACAAACATACAAACATACACGTGCGCGCGGCGCATTTGTAAGTAGATTCCCAGCGTCAGAAGGAGCGGCCTCATGCTGGGAAAGTGAGTGCTAGTTGCACAGTTGTGCTGTCCGAATAATTGGCAGCCTGGCGCCTGGCTGGGGCAATGTTGGTTGTCTGATCTAGGGACGACTGGCCGTTCCTGTTGATCTCGGTGGCGGTGACGACTACGACGCCGCTCCTTCTGGCCGTCGGACTCTGCACGGAGAAGTGGCTCTTTCTCGCCATCGCTCTTGTCACCATGGTACGCCTACGCACGCGCACGCTCGCACGCACGCACGCACGCCCCTGCCGACATCGCTTAGTGCCTGCACGCGTCGATTCTGGCCGTGCTGGCGGTGGTGTCGGCGCTGAGTGGGGGCGAGCACCTGATGAAGATGGCGGTCGCGGTGTGCTGCCAGTCGCTGCTCGCCTACCTCACCGCCTCCGCCGTCCTCTGGTACTCGGAGCAGGGAGTGCCGCTCGTCTGACCCGCCACCACCTCCATGCCTCTATGCGTCCCTGTGACATTGCTGCCTCTGAAGGCAAGCCCAAGTGTCCTTGCACTTGCAGGATGCAGTCTGGTGAAATAGTGTGACCCGTAGACGTAGTAGAGTTGTCGTGTCGAGCTGAGCACGCTAACACTCGCTCCATACGCGTAGTGAGAGTCTGTCTTTGCACGGAGGGGATTGCTTATGCACTGCTTTTTGTGAAGGCTCGCTATGTACCTCAGCTGCGCCCCTGGTACCATACCTGTTGGGAGGAGAGGTTACCCTCCCCCATTATTTTTTCAACACCACCCAAAACCCACCCCCACCCCAGAATTTTCTCAAGGTATTTTCACCCTGTCTAAAACGATAAAAGTGAGTAAACGTTGGTGTTTACTGGCGTGCTACCAGTGTGGATTTGTTGCTTGCGTAACACTGCTTTGAATCGCGAAATATATGTGCACTCACTCACCGACTTTGCTTGAGCTACCAACGCTTTGTATCGGCACGTTTTTGCCTGGGAGTGCACGAGTGTGTGACGTGTGTGACGCCCGGCTTATCTATCGCTCTTCAAGGATCTCTTCAGGGAAATGTTGTGCACTGCCCGCTGCGCGCGCGCCTTGTTGTTGTGCTCTGTGGTGCTGCTCTGCGTGTATGCGCGTGACAAAGCGGTCTCGTGGGCCTTGCTCATCTCAACTTTGTCGATCTCTCTCAGCTACCTCGCCTGCAACGGCTGGCCCATCGACGCGCGCGACCCCCTCCTCAGGTAGGGCCGCTGCAATCTTCTGCTGCATCAGCAGAGCCCTCCCTGTCCGCGTGCCCGTCGCAATGTCGGCCGAAAGTCGGCAGCCTCTTTGTGCGCTCGTGCATGAGCTCACTCGCCAAAGCATTCAACGACCCTCTAATTACTCCCCCCCTCTCATCATAAATGTCTCCGCCCCTAATGCGCCATTTCCCCCCCCCCACGTTGCTCTTGGAGGCCTTCCAGTTTATAGCCTCCCCTAGAATTTGGCCCCTTCCACAATGGCTAGGCTCCACTCCCAAGTTTCGCAGTGTTTGTGGACATACGGAGAGGATGGGGTGAACACGTATGTGTGCAGTTTACGTAGGTACCGTGAACGCTGCACCCCCCCCCCTCCCCACCCCCCTCCCTGGTGCTGGGTTTGACGTTAACCACACTATCCCCAACCCTCCCCCCCCCCCAGGTTTTCCTGAACCCCCACCCAACAGAGGTGTAACTGACCATCGAACCTAGCGGGGGGGGGGGGTGAATATCGGACTTTTCAAAAGTCGTTGGGGGTGACCTGCACGGCCAAATTTGATACAATATCTCGTTTTCCAGCCTCAAAATGACCTAGAAAAGGCTTCGTGTATGCTGAAAACACTGCGCCGCAGGCTAATTTGGTGAATTTTTGGCCAAAAACGCGCTCGAAAGACTAAAATGGTCTGTAGGTGCGTAAAATACAGCGCCGCAGGCGAAATTTTTGATATTTGGACAACAGTGGCGTAGCCAGGACTTGATTTCGGGGGGGGGAGTCCAATTTCTGCCAAATTCTCAATTTTGCAACAGGGGGGACCCTGTCGAATTTTTTGGACATTGTGCCATTTCGGCTGGGGAAGCTTTAGACACTCTCTCATCCAATCTGTTTACACGCTTTGCGCTCGTTTGTCTGACTACATGCACACCAAAACGTTAGCAATGTTGTCAAAACGGTCGATTTCCGTGCTCAAAATAGCGCCGCAGGCAAATTTTTAGAGTAGGATAACGAACTTTCACGGTTTTTAATGCAAAACAATGCGCCGCAGACGAAGATTTGGCTCTTTAGTGTCGTTTTCATCATTATTTGCATTGAAATTGAGAACAATGCCCAGATTGGCACTTTTGCAACAGAGGGTACCAAGTTAAAAAATTTTAGCTTCGGAGAATTTCGGGGGGGGGGGGGAGCTTCCCCCTCCCCCCCCCTTGGCTACGCCACTGTTGGACAACAAATACTGCTCACAGGCCTGCAAAACACCTTGGGAAGTATGAGAAACACATTCAGCCATAGGGGTAACCTGCAGTCAGTGCAGGATTTACTAAAGCTGGAGGGTGACCCCTACCTACACCCTACCCAGTTACATCTATGCCACCCAACCCCCAACCCCCCAGAATTCTTGGAAACTTTCTACTAGTAACTATAATGAAAAATAAATGTGTTTTGTACAGTGTTTTTGAGCAAACATCGACCAAAAAGTGCCTATATTGCGTTATTTACAGCGTATTTTGACAAAAATGGACCTATTGCGGGTTTTTACAGTGTATTTTTGACTAAAAATCGGCAAAAATTGCTTATTTTTTCCTTCCCAGACCCGCCCTTCCAGTTTTTGACCCCCTCCCCCCCACCACCCCCTCCAGAAAGTGCTCGAACCCTCGCCCCCCGGTCCAATTCCCGGTTACATGTATGGTTTAGACGGTGCCCTTTTGTGGGGTGGGGGGGGGCTAATAAACTCAGGCGTCCAGGGCGCTAATTATCGAGATTACGGTGTATATCAAGAGGTCTACCGTTTCTACCCCTCTCCTCTTCACGTCTACAGCACGTATTGCGTGTTGCGTTGTATCGTTGATTCATTCTGTTGTTGACGTTGCAGGGATCTCAGTCGCGAATATGCCATGAACCTGTTCTTGTGCCAAGTCTTTCTGCTGTTGCCGCTCTGTGCCTGCATTTATTACGCTACCGTCTTCCGGCTTCTCGTCGCACTTCTCGTCCCACTACAGGTTCTTTTTGCGTGTGCCCCCCCCCCCCTTCTTATTAGTATGGCAGCGTATGGCGTAGCGGTAGAGAATCGGCCTCTTACGCGCAAGGTTCTGGGTTCGATTCTTTATGGATCCACTAAAATGAGTAGTTTTCTATTATTTGCTCGTGCTGTTGCTTCCCTAGATTACAACTGGCGTTCTTCCGAGCGTCTGTGGCTAATCATGTGGCTCTAGACGGGAAGGTGTCACGGGGATGGGTATGCTGCATGGGCCTTTGACGGCCTGCCGTTGCCCTTAATCAAACAACCCCCCCCCCCACCGCCTAGTGCACGCGGGATAGGCCACTGCCGCCCGCACATTTGGAATTTGTTCCCGTACGCGGGCGGCAAAACAAGCAGTGCCCCGCCCTCGCCCCCCAAACGAATTGCTGGCGCTGCGCGTGGCGCTTACCGCTCTGTGTTTGATTTGTCGCAGCTGCCTGGTCCTGGCCTTCTAGCAATTATATACAGCCATGGTGTGAAAACAAATTAATTAATGGTCTGAAACTGCACGCCGCTTCGAAAGCACGTTTTCTTCAGATCGCGACTATACTCGTTTTTCGAGTCGCCCTGATCGCCTACGCGAATCCCCAAACAGATAGAGACGAATCGTCCTCTGCCGTGCATGTTTGCGGTTGCGTTTCTGATTTCTGATCGTTTCTGTTGTGCGCACGACCGTCGGCGTTTTTTTAACCATAGCTGTTTGTACGCGCCTTTTTCCATTGATGGTCTGGTGCTGAGAAGGTGCTCACTTGGTGATTTCGTTCTGTAGAGGTGGTATGAGGTGGTATGCTTGTGCGTGTTATTTATGCTACGGAAATAGACGGCGCTGAGTGATTGTAATGCTGCATTGACCACCGAGCCTCCAAGGAGAACGACGCGCGACATGCACCACGGCTGAGACAACCTATAACTGGCAGCCGAGCAACCGGCAACAGTACGAGCATACCTGTAACTGGGGGGGGGGGGGGCTTTGGGGCCCCCACTAGTTTTTCAACACCCACCCAACTCCCCCCAAACCCCCCCCCCCAGAATTTTCCCAAAGGCGTCACGTCTAAAACGATAAGAGTGAGTAACTGTTGGTGTTTTCCAGTGCTTTGCAGTGTTATATGACCATAAAACAGATAAATAACAATTTAGACCCTATTTATACCCATTTTTGACTAAAAGTATAAGTGTAAGTCAAAGAATGGTCAGCTACCCCCCCCCACTCCTCCAGACCCGGTTACAGGTATGCTCGTACTGTTGCCCGTTGCTCGGCTGCCAGCTATAGGTTGTCTCAGCCGTGGTGCATGTCGCGCGTCGTTGCGGTGAGGCTGCAGTTAGGCGGGGTTGTAGTCAGATGCGCCTTTGATGTGGACGGTGGTTCGCTGGACTGAAACCAGTGTAGAGGAATGATGGATGTCCAGAGTTGAGACATTTGCACCAAAATCGGCACCTTTGGCAAAGTAGAGTCCAAGTACCGCACTTCCAATGTTTCATGGTCAACAAACAATGACAAATGGACGCCAAAAAACAATTATCCTGTTAAACAGTTTGCAAAAGCTTGTTTGGCATTCTAGGGTTGGGGGGGGGGGGGCTGGGGTTGTTGACTTCCGACTGGGGAGGATTAGTGACTCTCCCCTATCCCAGTTACAATATACCGCACATTTTCCAACGTCCATTCCAACATTAACCCATTTGCGGACACGACGCACTTGCAATGCAACTGATGGATGAGCCCTCAGTGTTCGCTCCTCTCGTGTCTCTCCCAATCTGTATTCGCAATACAATTCTTGTCCATGGTGCACCGATTTCACTTTGTGGTTTTCCCTTTCTTAAGGCCATTGTCCCTGTGCAGAGGTTTTCGTACCTGCCTATACGTGTTTCATCGCGCTTGCTGAATAGACACATCTAGAGAGGTGCTGGCTGATTGCCTTTGGTGCCTCCCCCCACCTCCATTCGCCCTTCTCTCAATTCAAAGCAAAGCCCATTTCATTTCAATGCGCGCATCATGTATATTCTTTTGCGTGGATATTGAAAGGTCACACAGCTCGCGCGGTAATGTCCACTGCACGTTGACGTACAATGTACATACCTATTCATATGTGGGCCGTCGCTTGCGTCAACGCCGTCGCACTTTCTTTTGGCGCTGAGAGGGCGGGCAGAGGTCCAGCAGGAGGTAATCCGTTTTGCGGTAAGGGACTGTGACAGGCCGAGGCGACAAATGGCCGTCAATTAAGAGGGGGGTGGGCGAGGGGGCTGACGGCCGCGATAAGCGCAAGGTCAAACGGGCCGCAGCCCGCAGCGCCGAAATTGGCGGCCCGACTGGCCTCGACGGGCCAGCGGGCGGCAGCGGCGACATTTTGGAGTGCCTTCCGCGCAACACCCCCCCCCCCATCTCTTCGACCCTTCCGGCGGCGAGCGCCGTCGTCGCTCGGTGCGCACAGCATTTCGTTCGCACAGCTGAGAGCGGTGGCTAGAAGAAGGCCGGGCCGATCCACCCCCTCCCCCCCCCCAAAACCACCACCACCATCGACACAAGTGTGTATCAATTCACACCGCCAGCCACCAGCTGCATTCGGCTCGTGTCTGCCTTCTGCTTATTCGGCAGGCAGCCGCGCTGCACGTATTGGTATGTCCGGCCCGCTGGGTGGCTCTGAGAATGAAAGTACACAAATTTGTTGAGATATCCATTCTCCTGGGTGCGTGTGTGCGTGATATTCTCCGAATGTCGATCTCTGCGCGCCTCCAGCTGTCTTGTTGGTGTTCCTGCGCTGACTGTGCGCGTCCGTTCGTCCGTGCGTGCTTGAGTGCGTGCGTGCGTGCGTCTGTTCGTCTGCGCTCTTGCCAGTCTGCCGCTTGCGCGCGAGCCTAGCTGGAATTTTTAACCCGAGCCCTCCCTACTAGCCCGCCCAAGCGCGCTTGTAAGCTGAAGGTCTGTAGAACACGTTCGTACACGCTTCGCTTCCTAGAGTAGATACAGATGTTAGCTCAGTGGATGAACGCACACGTACGCGTACAGAGTATCGGTATGCTGTGTGCCGTTCAGATTATGACGGTTCGACAATTCTCTAGTTCCAGGTCAAAGTGTGGCCGGTCAAAGTGGTGCGGGTTGTTCTATAAGTAAGGAAAGTGATGCTTTGACGAAGTCGAATATGGGAACGATGCAGTGGCCGCCTCCTCAAGTCGAGGGATGGGTCAAGGTGTGCGGTGAGTGTTTCTACGTTGCCAACTTTTTACTTACCGTGTTTTGAGAATTTTATTTTGGGGCTTTTTGGGTTTGGTATGTTAATGTTGTGCTTCGACGGACATAACCTTTCTGTTCGCGTAATTTTCGAGTTGCGTTGTTGGCCCACTTCTCTTGGTGCCGTTCCGCGTGCGTCTCCCAGCGTCCACTCGACACTGTTGACGGGCGCACACACGGACGAGGGGCTCTCTGACAGACGGACAGACAGACGCACTATGTATATACCTGTGTACACGAGTGACGGACTTGTCTGTGTTGTGTACAATGTACGTCAATGTTATACCCTTCCTTCCTTCGGCGCGCCGTACCATCCGTCAATAAGTGGTGCGAAGGGAAGGGTACAGGGGGGCGGGGGGGGAACGGCCCGACGTTGGAACGCACGCACGCACACGCACTAGCACACTCCATTAGCCAGTCAGTCAAGATTTTATGCAAGGTCCACTAATAGACGACCGCTCCGCTCTCTATTCATTAGCAAGCACGCGCGCCAATCTGTCATCTTCCACTAGCTTTTAGCGCGCTTGAGTGATTGATTTCGCCGGACCGGAGGAAGGGACGAGGGGCATAAACAGATTTCCGAGCGAAGGAGGGGTGGGTGGCTGGGTGGGGCGATGTGTAAACAACAGGCGCCACACAGCAGTAGACGATTTTTTGGCGCCTGTGACAAGTTGGAGTGGATCAGAACTGATTGATGGAAACAGCAATGATTGAAGCTATCATTGCTAGCAAAGCAGAATGAAGGTTGATGGGACCTCCTTCTTAGCTAGCGAATATGCAACTAACCCGCAAATACGCACGCACACAATCCTTTTCTTCCTCCACCCAGTTTATTCTCCAGCGCTGGTACTTTCTCAAAGCATTTCCTCCTACCGTCTTTCTCCGCATTAAAACGAGTCATAAACGTCTGAAAGTCACTTAGAAAGCGCTTAAAGAGGCACTGACGTACATCCTCTCCTCTTTTAGAGTTTCCAGTGCCGCAGTGGGCGAGGCCGACAGGGGCGGCGTCTCGGCCAGTGATTCCTTGGCACGCGGGCTACTTGGTCTTACGGACAACCGATCGCTCTCTCGTCTGCTACAAGGGAGACGCGGCCTCGGAGGTGAGAACTGCGACCACAAAATGGGTAGGGGGCGTTTCCACACGTCTGGATGCCGTGTGACGGCTTCGCATAAGGTGTGAATGTGATTTGTCGGTGGACAAATGCGCGTGCTTATACACGGTGCACAATGCACGATGACGTATGTGATTTCGCATGTGAATCCAACATTTCAGGCCCGCCAACAGTCTCAACTCGCAGGCATAGTTGTTGCGTTTGAAGAAAGTGGATTGAATTGTGACCGCGTGTTTAAAATGAAAACTTTTTTATTTTAGATCTCGGCCGGCGGCGCGCTGCGCTACCGCATCGGCCAGGCGCACCCCTTCGGTTTCGGTGCCACCGACCTATTCTGGGCCGACTGTAGAATCTCAGAATCCGAATTTCAACCTCCGATAGCGGTCAACTTTTCCAGTTTTTCAAACTTTCCCAGTCAACATCGCTTCGGGGCGCCAAGATCGATTTCTCTGAGGCAACGAAGACAGGCATCGGGCCATCCAGACGAACAGCGATTTCAAAGGAGGCAACAGTCCAGGGAAAGCAGAACGGTAGGGTTACCGAACCAAGCATTGAC
>JASAMY010003402.1:0-142387 GCA_030248085.1 Paralinhomoeus sp. GSCO2_6 | reverse complement strand
GAGACTGTGTGAGAGAGTGTTAGAGTGTACCAGTGTATGTGAAACGAAGGGGACCCGTGCCCCTCCGCTCTACTTCCTCTGCTTCTGCCTCCGATCCGCGCCTCTGCCTGCTGATCTGCCTACGCGAAGGTCGTAGCGGACGAGAACGTCGCCGGCGCTCACCGCAGTGAGCCGCCGTTCGTGCGAGCGAGCGGTCGTTCGTGTGG
Source organism: Paralinhomoeus sp. GSCO2_6 (assembly GCA_030248085.1). Classification (NCBI taxonomy): domain Eukaryota; kingdom Metazoa; phylum Nematoda; class Chromadorea; order Monhysterida; family Linhomoeidae; genus Paralinhomoeus; species Paralinhomoeus sp. GSCO2_6. Next base: position 142,181 of record JASAMY010003402.1, on the reverse strand, counting down.
CGACGGTCAAGGCTTTTACGATAGGAGGCCGATTTCTTCGAGCCGAACGACGAAACCAAGCAAACTACGAACACAATACTGACTAGAGACGAGTAGCGTCGACTGCCCCGGACGCGCGACGTTACCGTACGAAACCGAATAGATGCGAAATTGCGCTTCGTATTACCTACTATTATTACTATTATTAGTATTATTACGGTTTTACCTACTACTACCCAAGTACAATCACCTCATACCTATGTGCGCAACGTCTTTTTCCCTTAAAAATCGCCTCCACGCGCCTTTCCGCCCACAAAGCTTCCCACACATCGACACTTCCAGTATATAAGCCCCCCCTATAATTAGCCCCCCCCCTATAATTATACACCTTCCTAGAGCTCGAACGAAACAGTTAGCCCCCTGGGGGCTAATTATAGGGTTTACTGCTTACCGGCAGCACCGACAACACAGTACCTAGCAATTAAACAATAGATTGTATAAGCGTCAACAAATAAAAATCGTTGTACTGAATTCGAAATACCTACGCCTTGATCACTCAAGCTGTTGGTGACAAAAAGTGGTTGGTTTCGCTTCGCCCGCAACCGCACAAACGACAGTCATTTTCAACAGTGGAGCAAATGTGCTCGCTGTGCGACCTTGCTAGAAAAAAAATCATATTTCGCAAGCCGGAGCTCAACGATCGTTGGACTCTTGAAAAGGTATTCGCGAAAAGCAAATATATCGCGTGCGCTGACTAGCACGCTGGCGGTAGTTTATTTACCCAGCCGCGCTGCCATCCGCACCTCCCCGAGCCACCTCCCATTCCCGAGCAACTTGCGCATCCGCCGTTGGTGTCACTCTCGCAGTTTATTGCGTTTATAACCTAACCTTATAAACTAATTATCGGCAGATGTTGCTGTTCCTAGTGCCTCGACACAAGGTACAAGTTGGCCATATGCCTCGACACAAGGTACAAGTTACGGTACAAGTTAGTTACCGCACAAGGTTACGTGCTGTAATTGTGCGTTGCAGTGGCGTGCCTGAGCGGCGGAACGACGATAGGGCAGTGCCAGAACGGCCTCTGTCCGCCGGTCGACTCGAGCGGCACGCCCGTCGGCTGCGAGTACGTGCCCGCGCTCGACTCGGCCCAATGCTGCACGCTTCGTAAGCACCTCCACCCCAATTGGCCGCTCGCTATCATTGGCTGCCATTTCAGCGTTGGGCCGCAACACGAACTCCGGCTTCCCCAGGAGACTCTGTCCCAACATCAACAGTCGGCAGCCGGTGGGCGCCTGTCGACAGCAGCGGTGTCCTGCCGGCCAGACGTGCCTCGGTCTCGCGGGCTACGCCTACCGACAGTGCTGTCGCGACTGACGCCACGCGCCAGCCAGCCACCGACCAAAACCGATAAGACGACATTTCGCTCGCGACGCCACGAGCGCGACATTACCGGCCGCTCGTTTCGCTAACACGCTCGGGCTCATAAGCGCGCAGTTTGTGCGTGCTGTTGGTCGTGTCAAAAGGATCGCGTTGTGAAACGACAAATTTCTTTCACGTCCGGTCGTTGTGTCGACTGCGCGTGTGCCTGTGACGAAGCGCCGTCCGTTCCCTCCTGCGCATTGTGAAGAGCGAAGGCGGTGTGGTCGTGGTGTGGTCGTCATCGCTACTGCCCCACCCACCAGGGCCATCCATCAGCAACCATCAAACTCGTCGTCACACCAGCAGCCGCTCCCATATAAAAGAACTGAAAATGATTAGCAACAGCAGTAAGCGCCGTGTACGTAATCTATACGTGCGCTTTGTCCCTCCTCTGCAGTGTGCAGCGGACGAGCAGCGTTTGATTGACATTCAAGGCTTGACGATGCTCTGTTCTCGGCAATGTCCGCTGTTTTCCTCAACCGCTGCGTCGTCAGCCTAGCGTCGTGGAGCGTTCGTCGGCAGAGACGCATTTGGACTTTGCTCGTGGTGGTCGCGACGTTGTTCTCCCTTTCATTCCTGTTCACATTTTCAAAGCAGCATCCGCGCGAAACGCACACGTATCGTAAACATAAAGACAAGTACAACTTGCAACTACAAGAAGCCAGAAGACAGAGCAATGTGGCGCGGCCTTTACTGGACCCTCATGACGACTGCTCCTGGCTGGACGGATCGGATAGGAGGCTCATTGCCAAGCGTGCCAAGAATTTGACACTCACGAAAGCAATAAAGGACGAAGGTTATGCAAGCCGCCATACTTCGTGCGACAGGTTGAAGCTGCTATTTCACAAAGTTGGCAACAGCGCAAAATTCTTCCCAGTGGCATTTGCGTGGAACGTCTACCGAGACGCTGCCTACGTTGAGTTGGCTCTGAGCGCCATATTTCAACCTCAAAACGTCTACTGCTTCCACATTGACAAAAAAGCCAAAGGAGGCTTTCGACGTTCGATTGAGAAGTGGGCGGAGTGCTTCCCCAACGTTCTCGTGGCGCCCGAGTCGTTCGACGTCTCCAGCGGAGGCGCCAACACCATCGCTGCGTACCTTTCCTGTTTGGGACTGCTCATGAAACTGGAATGGCGCTATTTACTCACACTTCAGGTACTGTGCGAAACCATTATCGGAGCCAGAATCTCACTCCTACCAATGTTCAGAACTACGACTTTCCATTGAAAACGAATGATCAGCTAGTTGCGATTCTCAGCTGGCTGAATGGCAGCAACGACGTCGAACTGAGAAGCGTGCCTGGTCCGGTTATCAGTTGTGAGCCATTTCTAGTTAACGTAACCCCGAGCTGCAAGCCTGTTTGGCAGAGTTGGTACAGTATTCTGCACAATTCAGCATTCCCAACTTGTGACAGTTAAAGATCTGACCACCGGACCAAGCTAGCCACAAAAACGATCAACAGATAAAAACAAAGTGGCCAAAAGCACTTAAAAAGCTGTACAAAGGCAGCGTCGCCGTTTCACTTTCAAGGCCTTTTTTGGACCAATTGTTTGCTGAGCATTCCAACACCGTGACGAGACTGCACGACTTTATAAGGTTCAACGGTTTAATTTTTCCTCGGCAAATCCGTTGCGAGCTGCAATTTTTTAGAGAGGGACGCTTTGGTGCGGACGAGTTGTTCTGGTCGACGCTGACGCACAACGAGGAGTTGGGCTTGCCCGGACAGTACCCGGGCCGGTGCGAGCGCGACAGCGACCAGCTCTACAAGTCCTGGATTAGCCGCTTCGCCATCTGGGCCGGATATCCGCATTTGCCTTGCAGAGGTAAGTAGGGTGCCATGCTGAACAGTTGGGTGCTTCTGGCGCAGGACCAGAAACAGGACAATGTTACCTATAGGCCGGTGGCGCCATGGAGTCTGTCTGCTCACGTACAAAGATCTGCGGATGCTCTACCGACGTCCCGAGCTGTTCGCCAACAAATTTCTGCCGTCGGAAGACATGACGGGTCCGTGGTGTCTCGCTCAACGACTGCGGGGTCTCTCCAGCACTGCCGACGGCGGAGTTTCACTGCTGGATAAAAGCTACTATAGCCATCTGGCCAGTCTCAAACGAAAACAATTCAGTATCAGCATGCGGTTACGAATTCACATGCACCACAATCGGTTAATGCAAACAGTTGCGAGAAACAATCAAGAAAACGTAAACGTTTGAGACTTGGCCAGTCGTCAGTCCGGTTTGCCCAGTGGAACGCAGATCAGCAGCAAGAGCCAAACGAGTCTTTCGAATGCGTCGTCTTCCAAGCGAGCGAGGCGCTACACTGACCTGTGGCAATCATTGCAGTTTGCTATCACATGCGAAATTGAGAATGTCGTCTAGTGCAATAGAATAGAATTGTCTACTGTTTAAAAACGTGTCCTTGCAGGCAATCTAAGTGATCACGTACACTGCAGGTGCATATGCACACACAGCGCGTTGGTAAACGTGCAGTCACAAACACGTTTAAGAGGATCAATTTAGATGGCAGTTTTTTGAAGGTTGCATATGCTTGCTCGATTTGTATGAAAGTGGAGAATATCTAAGTTGAAGTGTTTTCTATATATGTTAAATATGCAAAAGGAAAAAAGCGAATAGAAAATGTTGACGCGTTCTATCGGTGCGTCAGTGGACAGTCACGAGAGAGGCGGACGACGCGTCACGTGCGTCACAATAAGTTCCGAGAGTCCTGATCAGTGCGGGTCAGTGGAGTAGTGCGAGAGTGTGGCCGTGCGAGCCCCTCAGCGCTGCCGCGTGTCGGGCGCTTCGGATGGTACGGCCGTGACGGAGGGCAGCGGAGGGCTGGCGCCGTCGCGGTGGAGAGACGTCGGCGGCGCGGCGGTCTTCGTCGAGCGGTCGGCGGTCGAGGTCGTCGACTGGGGCTGCGTGGGCTCGGTAACGGTGAGCTCGGAGGAAGTGCTGGGATCGGTGGACGTCTGCGTCGTCTCGCTCATCGGCCTGCCCTTCTGGCGGAAGTACGCGCGCCGTTTCGAGATGCGCCGTCTGCGCTTCTCCGCCAGCAGGCGCCTCTTGCGACGGATGTACCAGCTGGGAGGGGTGGCGTTGTGGCAGCGCGGCGTCTTGCAGTCGGCCCGCACGTGCCGCTTGCAGCTGTCGGGCGTCGTGTCAGACGCGACCTCGTGCGGCCACCAGTCCTCCACGAACGTCAGCCGGTTCGACTCCACCGTCGAATCCGTCGACGGCGTCTCCTCGCTCTCGGGCTCGACTGCGACTCCGCGCTTCGTCTTCGTCTTCTTTCCCCCTCTCTTGCGCTCCTTCTGCCGTTTTTTCCGCTTCTCTTCTCGTCGTTTTCTCTCGCGGACGGCTCGCTTCCGTGCGAGATACTTCCTAAAGACTATGAAGAAGGGCACGAAAGTGACGGCGGGGCCGACGACGAGGATGGTGAGACCGCCGATGAGGACGTAGAGGGACCAGCGCCGCCACTCCTCCTTCGCCTCGGCGTCGCTCGCGACGACCGCGGGCGGCGGCGCGCTCCACTGCCCCTCCGTCGTCGCCGCTTCTCTCGTCGTCTGCCGCCTGGCCTTGCCGCCGTCCGGCCGCTTCTCCGACCGGCGCGTCGGCAGCGGCGCCGCTCCAGTTGCCGAAGGCTCAGATGCTGTCGGCTCAGCAGCTGCAGTCGTGTTCCAGCCGATGCTGCCGAGGTCGACGACCGTGGCGTTGGACATCCACTCCGCCGTCATCTCTGAAGTCGTCGATATTTCCTCTGTCGTCGTGACTGTCCAGTTGGTCGTCGACGCTCCTGCAGTGGCCATCGTTTCTTCTGCAGTCGTCGACGTCGTCGCTGCTTCGGTGGTCGTCGCGATCGTCGTCGTAGTCGGTGTCGTTGTCGCGATCGTCGTCGTCGGCGTCGTAGTTGTAGTCGTCGGGGTGGTCGTGGTGCTGGTGGTGGTGGTGGTCGTGCCGAGTATGCTGGCGACAAACTCGATCTGCCTGTCCTCGGTGTCGAGGTCGTTGCAGAGGGCGGTGTCGTTGCAGCAGCAGTAGACGCGCTTGAAAGAGCCGCCACTGCCCCAGTCGACGGCGCAGCGTCCGTACGTGCCGTTGGTGATGTTGGAGCATTGGAAGCGGTCGTCGGCGGGGCTGTGGCAGCGGCTCGTCACGCGGCCGCTCGCGTCCATCTGCGTCGCGCAGAATCCCTCCGCGTCGGTCGGGCACGGCCGCATCTCGTTGTCGTACGACGGACTGCTGCCGTTGCCTCGGTGCCAGTAGCAGTACTGCAGGTGGCCCATTCCATTGCTCTCCCAAGACTGCTGCATGTGGCGATCGACCCCTCCGAATTTCTGACAGACATTGGAATCGTCGGCTCGCGGGCAGCGGCAAAGGGATTTTGTACACTTCAGCTCCGTGCCTTCTAGAGCGCACATCATTCTATTCGAATTTCTATTCCATACACAGATTTCTGGAACTTCTCCGCTGCTGAGTTCGCACTCCTCCGAGCCGCAGAGCCACTTGGTCAGCTTGTCCTTGTCGAGCATAGCATCACCTCCAAATTTCAGTCTCATCTCATCAATGGAGTTGCAGAAGGGGTCCGGGCAGCAGTGGGTATTGGCTAAACACGCTTTCCATACGCGAATGTATACGCCTGTGAGGGAGCGGCGCCTGTGAGGGAGCGCCTGTGAGGGAGCACCGTCGCTGCAGTCGTCGTCCTCGTCGACGCAGGCGAGGCGGACGAAGCGGTGGTAGTGGATGAGGCAGCTGCGCTGACCGCTGACGACACACTGCCGCCTCTCGAGGGAGTCGGTCCATGTGTCCGTATTGGCAGCGGTGTCGAAGACGCCCACCTCGCAGCCAAACGCCGTCTGCGCGTCCACGCCGCTGTCGACGGCGACGACGGAGGCGCGGCGGCGGTGGCGAGGAGAGCAGACGACCGCGCCCACCACCACCAGCAGCGACGTCAAGGGACGACGACACATCGCACTTAAGTAACGAATGATAATTCGCACAAATTAGAAAGATTTATTAGCAAAGGAAAATCAGATAGAAACGATAGTGCTAGTGGTGAACCCTCTTTGTACGAAACAGTTGCATTGCACATATTGTGTACCGAAGTGCTTGGCATCCCACACAAGTTTAGGTGTAAAGATTTGCATGCACACTGTTGCACAATTTGAGTTTTCAAATTAACATTCAAATATTGTTAACGGTACGGTAACTAATTAATGCGTGCACCCAAATTACTGAAAGCGTGCACCCCCGATTACTGAATGAGTGCACCCCGATTTATGAACGCGTGCACCCCAATTTATTAATGAGTGCACCCTTCAGATTTATAAATGGGTGCACCCAAAATTTATGAATGCGTGCACCCAAGTCGGCATTGCATGGGATGGTTAGCATGTGTTGTGTCGTCGACCAGAGCCGACTGTTGCATTGGGTTGCAGCGAAGAGTCAAACGCAGTGACGTACGAGAGGCTTAGGTACTCAGAATGCATTCCATAAAATTGGTTGATTTTAGAATTAAGGAATAATTTGCAGGCGGCTGCAAAAAAAGGTGAATATGTGACGCTCTTTTGTTGGAGCCCAGTTTGAAAAAGAGGGGTATCAATTAAGGCATGCCTCATTTATGTATAGCCACTTATGCTTTGCAGCTGATCAACTTCAGTTTGAACAAACTGTATAAAAACCGAACCAAACGCAGCAACACGTCACATATTCGGCATTTTTTTGTGTTCGTGTGCATAGAAAGGAGCAGTGGCAATCACCCTGCATTCACATATGCCGCATGACTAAATGCCACGTGGTTGCGAGACAGGCAAGAAGGACCCCAGGGTCTTGCACATGGACCACTATGCAGACGTACGCACGCACGCACACACGCACGCACGCACGCACGAACGCACGCACGCACGTACGCACGCAAACACGTTGTATACATACCTGTAACTGGGGTGGGGTTTGGGGGGGGGGGGGGTTTCCCGCCCCCCCAGGTGCTGAGTTTGACCCTACCCACACGCTCCCCAACCCTCCCCCCAGGTTGTCCTGAACCCCCACCCAGACCCCCCCCAGACTTTTTGGAAACTTTCTACTACATACTATAATGCAAAATAAATGCGTTTTGTACAGTGTTTTTGAGCAAGAATCGACCCAAAAGTGTCTATTTTGCGTTATTTACAGAGTATTTTGACTAAGAAGTACCTATTTTCAGGTTTTTACAGTGTATTTTTGACTAAAAATAGACCAAAGATTGCCTATTTTTTTCTGCCCAGACCCCCCCCCCCCCCTCCTCCAGATTTTCCCCCCCCTGGGTGTTCGCTCCTGTGGGTGTGGCTGTGCTGGTGTGCTCCTGTGTTGTTGCTCGTTTCGTTCCTTGTTCTGTTTCGCTCTGCGCTGCTCTTTCGGCTGCGTTCTTCTGTTTCCCCCGCTTCATGCACGCATGCACGCACGCACGCATGCACACATGCATGCACGTACGCACGCACGCATGCACGACATATGTACCATGTATGACATATGTAGCATGCTTGGTAGAATCCCTCGAGTGCAGTAGGAGACACTCATTGTATAGAATGTGAGCATGTGGATTGAAAATAGGTATGAATGTATTTTTCATTGACCAAAGTTGTGCACAACTAATTGTCATGCAAATGATACAAAGCAGGATGACCTATCAGCAAATGGCACAGCATGCAGAGAAACTACAAACAGAAGCCACTGCGGATAATTGTGTGTGTGTGTGTGTGTGTGTGCGTGCGTGCGTGCGTGCGTGCATGCGTGTGCAGTTGTGCTATATTGCTGCATCATAGCATAGTGATGTAAAGAATCAAAATGATCGCTATAACTAGGTCAACTTTTGTGTTTTAGCCGAAGTGATGCGACGTACCACATCGAGTTTTTTTGTGAAGCAGCCGATCCCTTCGGGGGATTGGGGTTAGAGCCGGAGGGGGGGGGCGTTGGAGCTTGATGGTGTGCGTGCGTGCGTGCACATCTGCAGTGCCATATTGGTTCGTCGGAGCATAGCGGTGTAAAGAATCAAAATAATCTACACGTGCAGGCGGTCAACTTTTGTGTTTTAGCCAAAGTGATCCGACCTACCCATATCGATATATATCGATTATTCCGGATGTGAAAATATTTTGGTGCGTCGGATCATGTTGACTTCAAGGAATGAAATGTTCCCCATCGAAGGGCAATCAACTTTATTATTGATGTTAATGCCCTCCGACGTAACCACACCAAAATATCGCCATTTTTCGTTTTCGGTATAATGGGGAGAGGCATTTTGGTGCGTTCAATTTGGTCCAATTGTCAAAAGGGGTCTATTCCAGGTCATGCCGAACAACTTTTTCCTTTATAGCAAAGCTCTGTGATAAGCCGTTAGCGCGCCTATTAAGGACAAAAAAAAAATTGGGGGTTAATTGGGCACTTTTTTGAGATTTACTCTTGGTAGAAACCACCCCAAAAAAACGACTATGTCCGAAAAAACGCATAAAATCGGCGATATCTCGAGTTTGGTAGGACACAGAGACGATTCCTTTGGTACGCAAAATTGTCATCATGGGTCGCTTACACATGCCAAGTTTCATTCCAATTGCCCACGGCACTAGCGAGTGGCGCTCCAAAAACTGGGAGGAGAACACGCAAAAAAAGACACTTTTCGGAAACATTTTCGGGCGTACCCCTTTAACGCGCAGCAATACTGCAACGCGCTGTGGCACGTACGGCCCCCCGATGAGTGCGCTTCTTTTGACCCATAACGCGCCGAAATCGGTTCAGCCAATCAAAAGTTACAGGCGATCAAAAATCCGAATTCTCGCGCGCGCAAGTCGTCACATATTAGGGTTGTACGCTGACGCGTACACCCTGATTTGCCATCTATTTTGAGCACCACCGCTTGACGAATGGGGAATCCCAAACAAAAATGCACAATTTAGAAACCCACTCGGAGGCTGCTTTGGAGGCTTGCAGGCGAACACCGCACCCGCGATGGCGCACACTCCAAGCGCATAGGGCAGGCGCATGGTGGCGGCGTTCCGCAAAGTAGAGAGTGTATATGAGTGACTATGCCGTGGAGCCCAGGCAGTGTGGCTTTTAAAAGCGCAACATTTACGTGCGTGGCACACCCAAATTTGCGAATCAAAATCTGCTCGGCAAACAAAGGAGTTCACACATTGTACAGTCCACAGCCGTCGATGAGAGATTAAAAGGTGTTTCCACTGGATTGGCGACTATCAGCAGCAACGCGATGGAACACGTGCGAGTGGGCTAGACGACCGTGCATCCAGAACGAACGAACATCCAACGAACCCGGACGCGAATTGCAGCCCCATTTAGATCGAATTGCACCTGTAAAAGTGGAGCCTGCTACGCCTGACTACTGACTGCGCTACTCTCCGAGCTGACCGAGCTCCGGCGATCTAGCTGACGCTACAATCGACGATAGTGCCTGTAGGGATGGGAGGATGTTACTGTACATGTGCGTGCCTTATGGTATTCCTGACTGCCTTGCACGAATGAATAGCAGTGCTATTCAAGCCTTCCTTGCTTGAATAGCACTGCGTCCTATTCAGTATGAGCGTCGGCGTCGAGACTGTTATACATCTGGACCTGGTGACCACTGCAAAACCTGCATAAACCTCCATAAACCTCCATAAACCTCCATAAACAAACGCATAAACTGCCCGCCTGTCCTCTCAATGTCATGTCCACTGTCGTTGTCGACGCAAACCCGTGCCGGATCGTTTGGTTAAAGTAAACTGCGAAATTCGTCTTGATTAGACCAAGATTTGAGCTCGAAATCTTCTGACAAGTTTTAGCCTGTCTGGAACGATCACTGCCGGGTGCGACCCCTTCTGTTGCACTTTTCGTCAAGGCATAACTCCGCTTTCTGGGTGAACCGATTTTTAACCGCGGCCGTCTGAGCAGTTGGGCTAAGGCGTTGGTTCCAATTGAAGAGTTGTGGAAAAAAGGCGATTGCAGTGCTGGGATTCGAACCCAGGTCTCAGGGTTTCCGGGCCTGGATGCTAACCGCTACACCACACTCGCACGCCTTCATGTTCCACAAATCCAAACCGCAAGCTACGGAGTTCAATCCTCAGCGTGGCAAGACTGCCAAAAAAACAGTAACCTTTTGGGCAAGGGGCTAACGCAAAGTGCCCCCTGATCGCTGTTCTCATTGAGTCGGTTGGTCTTGTAGAAAGCAGTGGTAACCAAGGACACATGCGGTCCCCCTCTCACCTGAGACTTCGGTCTCGAAACTCAAAAACAAAAACAAAAACAAAAAAAAACGAATTTTTGAGCGCATAGAGAAGAGGCTTTCGAAGATATCATCCAATTATCGTACAATCGGTTCGCGACGTGACGCTTTTGGAAAGACTGGAACACGAGGATTCCGCCTCTAGTGTAATGACGTCTTCAGCTATCGCAATCGACAATAAATTTAGTCCAATCATTCCATACATTCAGCCCACCATCCCACCACCATCCACCAAATCGCACCAAATTAGGCTTCTAGCAACAGAAGCACTGCCATGCTAAATCTGTTGCGTTTAGGAAACGAAAGATTGTGGGGGTAAATTTCATAGGTAAGGGGGAACTTTCATATAATACACCCCCATGAGGGGGCTATTTCATATAAAATGTCCACTTTGGGCTAATAAAATATTGCACAATTGCCCCACTGGGTGGTTCATTTCATAGGCGGAAATTTTTTAGCACACCGGCCTCAACGTTCCCAAGACCGTTGACCGATACGCGCCGCCGTGTGACTTCTCTGTCTGGGAAATCCTGAAGGAACCGGTTTATGCCCTGAAAGCGTAAAACGGTCGCCGAGATGAAATTGTTGAGAATGCGGCTGCGCACTTCGACGTTGAGCTCTGTACAGGCATTTGTCGATCACTGGTAAACGCGCTGTGAACACGATCGATTCAGATTCACCGGCGCCGACCCACATGGACGGCGCCGAGTTGCGTATAGCCGAGAAACTCGGAAACTCCGTCAACTTCAGCGGCCTCGACGGCTGCGTCGGCGTCGTCACCGCCAGGTGTCGGCGCGTCGACAGCAACGCACATGCCGCTCTCTCTACTGCGTCGGCCGCCGCACCGACCAGTTCATCGACGACTCGGTACTGCTACATAGCTGTCTTGTTTTTTTTGTGAAAAGGATGGGGGGGGGTGGTGAAGTGAGGGTCCACAAAAATTGGGCCAGAGGGAGAGTAAAATCGACAATTTTTCGAAGAGGGGTGGCCCAGTGGAATGAGGTACAAATCGCGAGTTTTGGGACGGAGTTTTGGTCGGATCACTTTGGCCAAAACACAAAAGTTGACCGCCTGCACGTGCAGATCATTTTGATTCTTTACACCGCTATGCTCCGACGAACCAATATGGCACTACAGATGTGCACGCACGCACAATAACAAATGGGCTGCTTCGCAAGAAACTTGATGTGATGTGGGTAGGTCCGATCACTTTGGCAAAAACACCAAAGTTGACCGTCTAGTCATGGTGATCATTTCCATGCTTTACATCACTATGCTCTGACGCAGCAATATAGCACAACTGCATGTGCATGCACGCATGTATGTCTGCTAGGCTGTTGGTACTTTGCTTTACTTCAAGTTTGCCTTCTTCGATTCAGTCACAGGTACATTGTGTTAACCTACGTCAGTGAACGTGTGTGTGCGTATGTGCGTGCGTGCGTGCGTGCGTGCCAGCGTGCGTGCGAGCATGCGAGCGTGCGTGCTGCGTGCATGCTTGCGTGCGTTGAATTACTGAAACCCCCTCATATTTCGAAAAAAACACTGTATTAAGGAAAAATTTGCAGGGGGCTGCAAAAAAGGCGAATATGTGACACTTTATTGTTGAAGTCCAGTTTGAAAAGAAGTGGTATTAAGGCGTATAGCTCCACTGATTTGTAGCCACTTTTGCATTGCAGCTGATCAACTACACTTTGAACAAACCATGTATAAAATCCGAACCAAGCACAGCACAGCAACAAGTCACATATTCGGCGATTTTTGTGCGAGCCATCTCACTCAGCCAAGCGAAAACGCCGCAAACGTCCATCAACTCATATATCTCTCTCAGACGTTGTCATTGCCCATTTCCATGGACCTGACAACTTGACAAGCCAAAGTTCCTGCAGAATCAATTGGTCCCCTGCTAAAATTTTTGCAATGTCGGTTGTTGATGATGTACGATGTGTAGGCGAGAGGCACATATACGTACTACAATCCTGCTCCACTCCCTTCCGACATTCCACCCAATGATGAACTGTTCGTATAACATTTGTGTAGTGCCCTAATGCTTGCATGAGTGCTGCGTGCGTGCGTGCGCGCGTGCGTGCGTGCGTGCATGCGTGCGTGCGTGCGTGCGTGTGTCCGTGCACGCGTACATGCGTGCGTGTGTGCGTGCGTGCATGCGTACGCAAGTGCGTGCGTGCATGCGTACGTGCGTGTGCATGGGATTCCATGGGGAATGTGCTAATTTCTCACACTCAATCTATGTAAATGTCAGTCAGTTCCAGTTGCCACAATTTTCGCTGCACATTTCCTTCCATTGCAAGCGAACACAAAAATCGCCGAATATGTGACTTGTTGCTGTGCTTGGTTCGGATTTTATACATGGTTTGTTCAAAGTGGAGTTGATCAGCTGCAATGCGAAAGTGGCTAGAAATCAGTGGAGTTATATGCCTTAATACCACTTCTTTTCAAACTGGACTTCAACAATAGAGTGTCACATATTCTCCTTTTTTGCAGCCCCCTGCAAATTTTTCCTTAATAAAAACAGCTGACGCGTTCCATCGGTGCATCAGTGGAGGGTAACACGATAGGCTGACGACGCGTCACGTGCATCACAAGTTCCGAGTCCTGATCAGCGTGGGTCAGTCGAGTAGTAGGAGTGTAGTTGTCGTTCGCGCGCGCCCCTCAGCGTTGCCGCGTGTGGGGCGCTTCGGACGGCACGGCGGTGACGGAGGGCAGCGGGGGGCTGCCGTCGCCGCGGTGGAGAGACGTCGGCGGCGCGGCGGTCTTCGTCGAGCGGTCGGCGGTCGAGGTCGTCGTCGACTGGGGCTGCGTGGGCTCGGTGACGGTGAGCTCGGAGGAGGTGCTGGGGTCGGTGGACGTCTGCGTCGTCTCGCTCATCGGCCTGCCCTTCTGGCGGAAGTACGCGCGCCGTTTCGAGATGCGCCGTCTGCGCTTCTCCGCCAGCAGGCGCCTCTTGCGACGGATGTACCAGCTGGGAGGGGTGGGGTTGTGGCAGCGCGGCGTCTTGCACTCGGCCCGCACGTGCCGCTTGCAGCTGTCGGGCGTCGTGTCAGACGCGACCTCGTGCGGCCACCAGTCCTCCACGAACGTCAGCCGGTTCGACTCCACCGTCGAATCCGTCGACGGCGTCTCCTCGCTCTCGGGCTCGACTGCGACTCCGCGCTTCGTCTTCGTCTTCTTTCCCCCTCTCTTGCGCTCCTTCTGCCGTTTCTTCCGCTTCTCTTCCCGTCGTTTTCTCTCGCGGACGGCTCGCTTCCGTGCGAGATACTTCCTAAAGACTATGAAGAAGGGCACAAAGGAGACGGCGGGCCCGACGACGAGGATGGTGAGACCGCCGATGAGGACGTAGAGGGACCAGCGCCGCCACTCCTCCTTCGCCTTGGCGTCGCTCGCGACGACAGCTGGCGGGGGCGCGCTCGACTGCCCCTCCGTCGTCGCCGCTTCTCTCGTCGTCTGCGGCTTTCCCTTGCCGCCGTCCGGCCGCTTCTCCGACCGGCGCGTCGGCAGCGGCGCCGCTCCAGTTGCCGAAGGCTCGGATGCTGTCGGCTCAGCAGCTGCAGTCGTGTTCCCGCCGATGCCGGTGTCGACGACCGTGGCGTTGGCTATCCACTCCGCCGTCATCTCTGAAGTCGTCGTCATTTCCTCTGTCGTCAGTGTCCAGTTGGTCGTCAACGCTTCTGCAGTCGCTGTCGTTTCTTCTGCAGCCGTCGTCGACGTCGTCGCTGCGTTGGTGGTCGTCGCGATTGTCGTAGTAGTGGGTGTCGTTGTCGCCACCGTCGTGGTCGTAGTCGTAGTCGTCGGGGTGGTCGTGGTGGTGCTGGTGGTGGTGGTGGTCGTGCCGAGGATGCTGGCGACGAACTCGATCTGTCTCTCCTCGGTGTCGAGGTCGTTGCAGAGGGCGGTGTCGTTGCAGCAGCAGTAGACGCGCTCCAAAGAGCCGCCACTGCCCCAGTCGACGGCGCAGCGTCCGTACGTGCCGTTGGTGATGTTGGAGCATTGGAAGCGGTCGTCGGCGGGGCTGTGGCAGCGGCTGGTCACGCGGCCGCTCGCGTCCATCTGAGTCGCGCAGAATCCCTCCGCGTCGGTCGAGCACGGCCGCATCTCGTTGTCGTACGACGGACTGCTGCCGTTGCCTCGGTGCCGGTAGCAGTACTGCAAATGGCCCATTCGATCACTCTCCCAAGACTGCTGCATGTGCTGATCGACCTCTTCAAACTTCCGACAGACATTGGAGTCGTCGGCTCGCGGGCACAAGCAAAACGCTTCCGAGCACTGCTGCTGCATTCCTGCTCTAGCGCACTCAATTACAATCGGATTCAAGCTCCATACACAAAATTCTGGAGTTTGTCGTTTGCTGACGCCGCACTCCTCCGAGCCGCAGAGCCACTTGGTTAACTTGTCCTTGTCGAGCATAGCGTCACCTCCAAATTTCAGTCTCATCTCATCAATGGAGTTGCAGAAGGGGTCCGGGCAGCAGTGTGTATAGTCTAAACACGCTTTCCATACGCGAATGTACGCCTGTGAGGAAGCGGCGGACGCACCGTCGCTGCAGTCGTCGTCCTCGTCGACGCAGGCGAGGCGGACGAAGCGGTGGTAGTGGATGAGGCAGCGGCGCTGATCGCTGACGGCGCACTGCCGCCTCTCGAGGGAGTCGGTCCATGTGTCCGTATTGGCAGCGGTGTCGAAGACGCCCACCTCGCAGCCGAACGCCGTCTGCGCGTCCACGCCGCTGTCGACGGCGACGGCGGAGGCGCGTCGGTGGCGAGGGGAGCAGACGACCGCGCCCACCACCACCAGCAGCGCCGTCAAGGGACGACGACACATCGCACTTAAATAACAAATAATAATTCGCACGAATTATAAAGGTTTATTAGCAAATGTAAGTCAGATACAAAAGATAGTGTCCTGTGAACCCTCTTTGTACGAAGCAGTTGCATTGCACGTATTGTGTACGGAAGTGCTTGGCATTCCACACGAAAGTCTGTGTCAAATGCTCATGAACTGGAGGTTTTTTGGGAAACTCTCGAACGTGCTTGAGAATTAATTAAGAACATAAAGGGTTTTTTTTTTAATTATCACATTTCTTTTTTGAATAACTTTTGTTTCCTTTGTCGGATTGTTTTGAAATTTGGAACACTTATACTCAAGACTTTAGGATTTTGTCTGAAAAAAAGAATCGCCGAATTCGGTGTATGATTCCGAGAGTTATGGCGCTCCGAATCAAATGTCTCGTTTTTTGGCAGATCTTAGGAACGAAATCGGTCGTATCGTAACTGATCAGTACTGTATGCAAAATTTCAAACACAAAACTTTGCTTTTGCTTTGGGCGGGCTCGTCTAATATGGACGGCGTACAGAATTCTCTAGTGCTGCTCGACTGAAACCTCCCCTCTCCATCCGCCCTCCATTACCCACCCAATGGCCCTCTTCTGGGCCACCTCAACAGGGTTCAAGTCTTACTCTGCGCCTCCACGTGGTGATGCCTGGGCGGGCAACGTCTCTTTTATGAGGCGACAAAGCGGAGGGGTACTGCTAGCATGATTTTCAAACATCAGCCCAACACAGCACCAACACCAGCCCAGCAATGGTGTTTTTGTTCTCAAAAAGAGACATCTGATTTGGAGCGCCATAACTCTCGGAATTCTCAACCGAATTCGACGATTCTTTTTTCAGACAAAATCCTAAAGTCTTGGGTATATGTGTTCCAAATTTGATTACAATCGGGCAAAGGAAACAAAAGTTATTCAAGAAAGAAATGTGATAATTTAAAAAAAAACACCCTATACTATATAGATGGATAGCCCAGCTAGAGCTCCGATTTCTACTGGCCCTTATTTGCAATTCGGAAACCACCCATCCCATAATTGCATGCAACTGACACCAAAAAATCACCTTTTTACTGGAAGGATTGCTAAAAATCGCAGGATCGATAGGTACTGACATGGCCATCTTTCACTCCAAAAATGGTTCAAATCGAATTGTACGTTTTTGAGATATGGCCAAAACAAAATTTCAAAAAACGTCAAAAATGGCCAAAATTGCGTTTTTCCAAAAATCTAGGAGCACTTGTTAATATCTCGAGAACCGTATGCTGGATCGAACTGGAATGTTTTGCTTGCATGTACTCCAGACCAAGAGCTTTCGAATGACATGCAAATTTTTGCTCTGACTCCTTCCGTGGCGCTATTATGGTGCGATTTCCATTGTCATTGGCAACGCTCACTAAATTCGATGCCATTCTGGTGTGCTTTGATGGAATTGTCTGAAATTTGGCCACTATGTGCCCACGGCCGCCACGCAGAAAGTACATTTTCAATTTTTTGATTGGACCTTCCCATCTAGAGAAAAGGCTGAGAAACTGCCAGAGTCAACAAGCTCCTCAAATTTTTGACTTTTGAGTTGACTCATTCTACTAGCATCAGATTTAAGCCATTAGCCAATGAGTCGCAAATAGTACCAAAGTTGCTTGTGCATGCACTCAAAGATAGAGAAAAAAGCTGTCATGCATCAACATGACAAAATCCCACAGACAGAAAGACAATAGGAATGCACCATTTGCAGTTTCGCTAATCCTTGCACCATAACTCCATGCTCCTCTTATGGAAACAAATGAAAGTCAGGAGATGTGTAACAGATGCCACCACCCAAACGCATGTCAAATTTGACTACATTATGCCCATTCTCCAGTGACTTATGAAACGTCAAACAGACAGCAAAAAAACCACAAAATTTGTAGTTGTCGACTTTGGCACTTTTCTAGACTTTTCTCTAGATGGAAAGGTCCAATCAAAAAAATGAAAATGTACTTTCTGCGTGGCGGCGGTGGGCACATAGTGGCCAGATTTCAGACAATTCCATCAAAGCACACCAGAATGGCATCGAATTTAGTGAGCATTGCCAATGACAATGGAAATCGCACCATAATACCGCCACGGAAGGAGTCAGAGCAAACATTTGCATGTCATTCGAAAGCTCTTGGTCTGGACTACATGCAAGCAAAAACATTCCAGTTCGATCCAGCATACGGTTCTCGAGATATTAACAAGTGCCCCTACATTTTTGGAAAAACGCGATTTTGGCCATTTTTGATGTTTTTTGAAATTTTGTTTTGGCCAAAAAACGTACGATTCGATTTGAACGATTTTTGGAGTGAAAGATGGCCATGTCAGTACCTATCGATCCTGCCATTTTTAGCAAGCTAGGTCCTTCCAGTAAAAAGGTGATTTTTTGGTGTCAGTTGCAATTATGGGATGGGTGGTTTCCGAATTGCAAATCAGGGCTAGTAGAAATCGGAGCTCTAGCTGGGCTATCCATCTATATAGTATGTTCTTAATTTATTCTCAAGCACGATCGAGAGTTTCCCAAAAAACCTCCAGTTCAGGAGCATTTGACACAGACTTTAGTATAGGTGTGTAATTTGCATGAACACTATTGTACAATTTGAGTTTTCAAATTGACATTCAAATATTGTTTCACAAGTTGAAAACAAGTTTAAAACTAAACATATTGGTTTTGTGGCATTATCAACGATACGCAAGTCATGGTATTTGGATACAATGGCGCTTGTATTCCATCGCTCCTACAGCTTTAATCTAGGTTGTTAACACTTATTAGCAAATGAAAGTGATATACCAAAGCCAGTGCTCTGCGATCGCTCTTCCCTGTGAACCCTACGCCCTGTGCCGGATAGTGTGAATGAACCCTTCCGAATAGCGTGAACTTGGTGTGTTTTGCTCGGGTAGAGATAGAGAATTCCTGGAAGAGCAGAGTCGCATGCAAAACGAATGAATGACGTGTCGTGCCAATGATTTTTCAGATGTTATGTAGCCAATGGCAGCCAAGCAACAGCTAAACAAAAGAAATGAACAACGACCAGTACCGTCTCCACTGACAGGGAATTCTGACAAGGGCAGGCAAGGTCAAATTCTGTACATTTTAATTGGAGAGCCATACGTCGCACGCTTGCGCCGCAGCCCTTTTTCGCGTGTTTTTCGACATTTTAAACAGGCAGTTGCGCTACAAACACACATTCTACATTTGTGCGGTTGTTTAGCAGAACATATTCGTACATTTCGTCTTAATGCGCTCAAGTGCCGAAACGAGGGACGGCTCATTGCGTGTGCAATGTTGCGCCGAAGCACAAAAACTCGCGTTGTAACAAGGGACCTGCAGAAGATGAGAGCGAGCGTAAGGACGCGGTGATCACCGAACAGGCAGCACAATGTGCTGGACATTGAGGATCCGACAGCCGACCATGGTCATAGTTCACTTACATTTCATGAGTGCGCGCGGAGTGGGGGAGGAGGCGCTAGTGCGACTGGCTGTCTGCAGCATCATTGTCGACTTCGTCGTCGTCGTAGGCGTCGGTGTCGGCGACGCAGAAGAACTCGAGGAAGTTGACCTGGTCAGAGTCGTCGCGCTCCACCATGTACTGGAGGGAGAGGACGCCGCGCTCGTCCGTCCGTATGGAGACCTTGGAGGCGATGGCGAGCGCCTTGAGCGTCTTCTTCACCAGCGACAGCCGGTAGCGGTTCACGTGCGCACGACTCACGACCAGACGCTCCACCACCTCCGACGTCTCCGGCAGGTCCGTCTCGATCTCGCCTGCCAACGGCATGTCAATCCTGGAGGGAGACAGGGAGGGCGGGAAAGGCGGCAGCAGTACCGTAGTCACCCTTGGTAGAGAAGCGGAGGTTCTTGCGCGGCTCGGCGACGACGGCGACGACGAGGTGGTCGGCGCCGGAGAGCTCGAGGTCGGCGAACGTCTCGCGCAGGGCGGCAGCGCGCAGGATCGCCTTGCTGCAGACGTTGGCGTCCTCGAACTCAAAGTCGAGCGTCTGCACGACACGCCTTCGTCGGCAACGCAAACCGGCGAGCAACGCCCTCCCTCTACCGGTTCGGCTTCCAGCGTCCTGATCTTGCAGTCGGTGATCACGCCGCTGTCCTCCATCAGAACCTGAACTACTAGAGGGCCATAAGGCACAATCTCAGGACTGCAAGATCGAACCGACCCTGAGCGGGGCTCCGTAACTGGCGTAGGTGATGTTCACCGTGCCGCCGGCCACAGAAGCGGCGGCGGCCGACAGTCCGCCGGCCGAGGTCATGGAGGAGGCGCCGGCGGCGCCGAAGAGATTGAGGCACTCGCAAAGGACGTTGAGAGGCAACTTTAGCTCCACCTCCTCCCTCACCGCCCCATCGCGATTGTGCACCTCGAACTTGGAGAACGCGTCCTTCTCGATGTAGGCCGTGCCCTCAAATTGTTGGGGAAGGATATGGACGTCACAGTGGAGACACTGTGCACCAAAATAGCGTCCGAATGGAACATTTTGGGTAGGCACCCACCTGCAGTGAACGCGCGTCGTCGACGGTGACGCGCAGGCCGTGGGGGCCGGCGTGGAGAAGCGCGTGCTCGCGAAAGGAGAGCGCCTTCAGCAGCACGTAGAGGTCGTGCGCGCCCTCCTTCGACAACGACAGCGCCGGACGCTGCTGTTCTCTCGCTGCTGACTCCTTTCGCTCGCGCGTCATTCGCTCACTGCCACTGTATTCGCCTTCCCTACACACTGTTGACAGGTTGACACACATTACGTCTGCACGCAGATGTAGGTACAACAAACACACAGAATCAGAGTGAAATATTGTATTGCCACAGACAATGGCGAAGCGCACTAGCATAACGGCAACATACACTCAGAGATCGCGCCGGAATTGACCCGTGTTCCTGATTTCCATCAGCATATCCGCCTATTCTTCGAGGTCCACCTGCCGGCTGCTCAGCCCTTGGGCAGCCTTGCGAGATACGTCGCTCGCTGTCGCTCCGGTATAAAGTTGTACAGGCCTGAAGGGGAGCAGGGTGGAGGAGGTGCAAAAGACGCATCATGCTTGTGTGCCTTTGTAGAGGTGAAGACGGCCGGGCAGGCGCAGCAGCAGCGTCTGGGCGGTGTCGAGCAGCGGCTCGAGCTGCTCGTCCTGCCGGTAGCGCCGGAGTGCCGCCATGAGAGCGGTGAATTCCTCTCTATCCAGCTCCGCCGTCAACTAGAGGACACGCACCATAATATCACCGTCCCCCCACCCACAACCGTCGCTTGCAAGAGAGATGAGACCATTCGGTGGAGGTCCGCGTTCGAAGGCACCGTATCGGCCCACCCGGGACGGTTCGGCTATAAATATCATCATCATACACGAGAAGTACGAAAGCCAACGAATTTCGACAACCGTATACCGCGAGCTTGATCTTGGGTCGTCGCTCGGTCGGCTTGGTCGACGTCGACGCCGAAAGCTGCGGCTTCTCGAACGTCCTTTGAGTGGAGCTGCTCGGCGTCGCCTCGCCACTATTGGCCGCCTCCTCAACAGACGAACGAAAAAACACCTCTGCAATCAATTACCGCCGCGTCACTCCAGCCCTGCTCGAACCAGTTGCGTGAGAAGACTGGGGAAGAGCTGCTCCGAGTTGGCTGCAGCGGCACTCTGATGCGCAGAATAGAGTCGACTCAGGGAGTCGGCAGGGCGAGCGCCGGCGTCGAGCGAAGAAGCGGCTCGCTTGGCGAAAGGGAGAGAGGCGCTGGCGGCGGCGGCGGCGGGGTCGAGCATGGCGAAGAGCGCGCGCTTGCGGCCGCCAGGCGCAGCCCCCGCCTCCGCCGCGCCGAAGCTGCAGACGGAGCGCGTCGCGAGCGCCGCCGGCGCGTCCGTCTGCGCTGCTAGAGCCCTCCTGGCGGCCAGCAGTCCGTTCCGCTGAGCGAACTGGCACAACTCTATAGAAAGGCGTAGGCAATTCGCAATGAAAAGGGCGAGAAAGAGCCAATGCGGTCATCACTTCTCTGGATGGTGTCGAACTGCGGGCAGACGAGCAGCGACGGCCGAAGCCACATGGGGTAGCGGTCGGGTGGGAACTCCGTGTACCTGTAGAGTGCACTGACTGTGGCCACTGCGTGAAGGACGGTACACACGAGCCACAGGGTCTACGCGCCTGGCGTCCAATAGAACAATGGCACCGGCGTCGTCCTTGTGCCGAATGACGCGCCCCACTGCCTGATTGACCGCTCTCAGCGCCTCGTTCTTGTACCACGAGCGGCCGTCCAACGCGCCGCTCTGCGAGAGAACGGTAGCGCGCGAGAACGCGCGTAGGAGCAGCCACCTTGGGGCGCAGACGATGAGACTGGTCGAGGTAGAGCTGCTTGACGAGCACCTGTGGGTTCTTTGCCGGCGGGAAGGGAATGCCGACGAGCGCCACGAGACGCGCGTGCTTGTCGGCGAAGTCTATGCCCTCGCTCAGCTGCGACCGACCAACGGTTGCTTCGATGAGTGTGGCTGCGTCCGACTCCGACCTCACCTTGCCCCTGCAGACGGCAAAGAAGGCGGCGCCATTGGTGTGCGCCTCCGGCCGGTCGATGGCCTCGTCGAAATGGCGCATCAATTCGGGAAAGTTCTCCTTGGCGCGCGTCTCGACGAAGAGGCGCTTGCGGCCGCTCAGCCGCTGCCAGACGGTCAGGGGCGTCGGCGAAGGTTGGAGGAGGCCGGTGGCAGTGCGCAGCTCGAACAGTTCCGCCTTCCAGCTCTCCACGCACAGATCCATGTGCGAGTAAGACGAGAAGAAGACGAGCGCGCCCTGAGGGCAGCCCTGGAAGAGGCGGTCCAGCGAACGGCCCAGCGACTGCAGGTAGCGTCGGTCGGTCCTGCAAGGCAAGCGAGTCGAGAAGGGCGTTCGCAGTGCACGCAAACCTGTGCGCGAAGTTGCCATTCAGCGCGAATCCGTCGGCACCGTGACTGACGACCCCAAATAGGAGCTGCGCGTCTCGGACGACGTGACCGTTCTCCAGCTGCACCGGTATCGGTCTAAGACGGGCACCGGCGTCGACCATGAAGACGGTGCGTCAGCTAGCGCGAGCCCGACATTCCGAACTGGCCGATGTACTGCTGGAAGGGCGCTAGGGTGCCGCTGGTGAAGAGGACGCAGCGGAGGGCGCCTCCGACTGCCAGCTGGCGCATGGTGACGGCCGCGCTGAAGCACCAGTGGTGCAACTGCAGAGGCCGCGCTGCTCCCTGCTGCTGCTGCAGCTGTGCGCCCTTCGGTCCAGATTCCTTCTCCGCCTCGACGAATAGCTAAGCGATGACAAACAGCGGCGATAGTGACGACTAGGAAGGACTACGTCCGAAGCGGCGCACCCACCCTGTAGTCGGTCGTGGTGACGTCGCTCTTGCCCAGCGAGTCTACGCCACCTCCACGCGCGTAAGGAAAGACGCTGTGTACAAAGGCTGCCAAGCGCTGCAGGGCGGATCCATTGGCCACTTTGTCGAAGGCGCCGCTCGGTAGACTGCTCGCTGCACGAACACACCTCCACGGTTGGAGCAATTGCTCAGACAGGAAATGAAATCGGAAATGAGGGCCTCCACACCCTTTTCCGTGAGGAACTGTCCGATGTTGTCGACGAGTAGTGCGACCGGGTCTGCCATGTCGGCGCGGAATCCCGCCTCGGCCAGCAACTCGGCGGCGACGGCGCCGTCGAACGCGACGCCCCCGCCCTCGATGCGTCTGCCGGCGGAATTCTTGTTGCCTTTGGACGCGGCTAGCAAGTCGCGGCCGTCCAGCGCCCGCTCCAGCGCCTGAGTCAGTGCTGCAAGTACGAATACGCGCCAGTACGAGGAGTGACGCGTTCCCCAATGACCGGCAAGATGGTCTAGCGCGAGAGAACTGTGGACTCATGATCGACGATACCCGACTACCGTCCCTTGACCCTCCCGACCAGCGGAACCAACCCGAACAAACAAAACAGGTCCGAATGGACCCACAGAGCAGGTGGGCGACTTCGTTGCGCGGCGGCAGGGAGGCGAGGGAGTCGGTCGCGTCGCCCTGTTGGCCGAAGGGCACGGCACTGTCCGCCTGCAACTACGCGCGCGCGAGCGTTTGCTCCCCCCCCCCCACCGCCGACAGAACCATCTCATTCTGGACGGCTTCCTCCTCTTCGACGACTAGCTTCAGGGCGGCCTGTAGCTCCTGGATGGCGCCGGCGACATCGCGCGTCCGCAGACACACCGAAGCCGCTTCCTCGCACATCGTCTCCTATACACATGGGTTGGTCCAAAAGCCAGGGGGGGGGGGTGTCTGGGGGTTTGAGGGGGGGGGTCTAGAGCCATCCCGGATAAAATGACCGGGATGAGAATTTTGGAGGAGGGGTGGTTTAAGTGGAGGATTTGCACCATAATAACGTGTAAAATGGGTACGTTTTTGTTTTAGTGGGGGTAAAAATATCCTCTTTTGGGGTTTTTTTGGGTTACTCCACACAGAAGGGGAAAAAAAAAACACATTTTCCGCATTTTTTTAATATGAGAGAGGGTTTCCCGCTCTCCAGGATGGCGATGGCCAGGGGGGGGGGGGTCGCTCCCGCAAAAAAGCGGGACGGCCATAGCCAGGGGGGAGGTGAACCCCCCCTAGACCACCCCTGAGCCCACCTATGCCTATACACCGACCGACCGACCCCGTCCAGACGTCACCCACCAGACAAGACGGCAAGCACTCCACTCACCAAATTGTGCGCCTCGTCAAAGATGACAATCGCCCCCTTGACGTCGATCTTGTTCGCCTTGCGAGCCTGCACAACGGCACGGGCTGGGCTATAGTGGCTAGACGGCGAGGTGACGCACCACTGGGTCCAGCAAATAGTTGTAAGGCAGCAGCACCAAGTCGGCCCTTTCCAAAGCATCGCGCGACATGTAAAACGGACACACTCTAAACACAAGAACAAGGTGGTTTGTCGCAAAAATAAGTTTGAAACAGAGGCAAGAAACCTGCGTTTTCGCCCCACTTCCAAAAAATCTTCAATATCAAGCGCCTTGCCGCACTGCAATTCGGCAACCTTCTTTTCGCCGTTTTCTTAAAAAGTGAGGTTTATCGTTTATCAGAGCCATGGAAGGGTCACACGACGAGATACTAACTTTCATATCCGTTGTAGTACATGCAGGTCTTCGCCTTGACTTTGGCGCGACACATTCGAATCTAAAAAGTTCGGTCCGTTTCGCTTGCCGCTCCGTTTAAAACGAAAAAAAGTGACCCGACTTTTGTGGAGTTTTCACGGTGCTCTAGGACAGCTGTGTTCAGACAGAGCTGGTCTCTCGAGCCCAGCACGCACACGGGAACGCTATAAATTAAAAAAAAAAATTGACGATGCAGAGCAGCTCAGCAAAGCAGACGTTTAAGTGGACGACACCTCTTATAGGAGGTCTTGTTGAGCTCCTTGACGACCTGCGCGAGCTGGCTGTGCGTCCGCGACGCGTAGTAGACGCGCGGAGGCGCCGCGATGCCCAGCGCCGACAGAACAGTGCCAGCCGAGGAGGCCGCGCCGCCCACTCCCACTTCCAAGGTTTTCAGCCGATGCTGCTGCCAGCCCAGACAGGCGCAGAGCAGGCACAGCGTCTTGCCCGTCCCTGTCGGCGACTCCATCGCACCGTTCTCGCCCTAAGCGCGGTGAGGGAACACTCGGGCGCGAGCAGGCGGGTCGACAAGAGGCGGCACGACGCTCCACGCACCCGCTGAAGACATTGCACAACGGCGCGCATGTACGCCAACTGGCAGTCGTACGGCTCGTAGGGAAAGTCCACGTCCACGCCTTCGATCACGAGTCGCGGCATCTTGCACTGAACAATTCGTTTAAACGGTTTAATGAGTTAAAGAGTTTAAACAGTTGGTACAAATTTACATGCACAAGAAAACTGCTAAATGCAAATTTTGAAAATCGCGGAATTATTAAAACGTTCGCGAATGTGGCTAGCGGCGCACAGTCGTATTTATAATGAACTTTACCGAACACAGCCAACGTTACCAGCGGAATCATCGTTCATTAGCTGGCGGTTTGATGACAACTGTGGTTTGGAGTTTATCCGATCGATGCTAGCGTTCGACAGCTAAGATTGCCTCCCCTCTTCAACGACAGACAACCCATGAGCTTTGTATCATATCAATCCTGAGGCGCCTTCACGTGTTGTGTGTGTGTGTGGAGTGGTACTATGTGTTTTGACAGACGTGCTAAGTCGGCCGAATTGAGCAGCAGCCGTTTAGATGTAGTTTGCTACAACTTTCGCGTTGCATAACACTTTCGAGTTTGGGCAGCACCGTACGACAGTATCCGTCCGTTTACTTCCATCCCACAGTTCAACGAGCGCAACCGAATAGCGCAAATATAAACAAGGTCGGCTACCGTTCCGTTGGTCTTGTCTTGTATCAACCCCGGGCCGCGTTCATGTTTCGTACTTTTGTATTCGACATGGTTCTTTTCGATCTGTGCAGAGGCTGATCAGCTTGTAGAAGATATGAAATCAAAGAGTTGATTCACTTAGTTTATTCTCCAGCTGCAGAAATGGTACGACGCTATGAAGTTGCAGTGATCCGCTGTTAATTTCGATTTGGTATCTCTTTTAGAGCGCGAACGACGAGCCGGCTTTTTTGCCCGTCGGTACTGAGATATCGGCGAAGTTTAAAGGCGCCTTTTGCGAGGCGAACGTGAAGGCGATCAAGAAAGTCGTCAGATGCAAAGTCTGCGAGGGTGTCTTTTGCCTGATCTGACCTGTTGTAGTGTGACCTCGTTTCCAGGTGCAGTACAAGGCGGCGCCGTTTCACACGGACGTCAAGAACGACGTGGACGTGGCGGGCGTGCTGAGGGTGGGCGAGGAGGTGGCGGTGCGTGGCGCCGACGGCGAGCCGCTAGCCGCGACGCTAATCAGCGTCAAGGACCTCAGCGTCTACACCGTCCGTACGTCGACTTTCCTTTTCCTGCTTCCACCCTTTCTCTCCTGGACCCTCTCTCATCGCGCCCTTGCAGTCTTTGACGACGGCGACGAGCGCACGCTGCGCCGGAGCCAGCTCTGTCTGAAGAGCGGCAAGCACTTCACGACGACCCTCGACACGCTGCCGCTCACGCACCCAGAGCAATTCGGCGCGCCACACATCGTCGCGCCCGCGGCCAAGGAACTGAAGCGTCGGTCCCCGTCCGACGTCCACCTCGCCGCCCTCGACGCCGCCGACAAGCAGACCAACGGCAGAAAGAAGTGGGCGGAGACGACATCAACGCACGCACGCAATGACAATGTCCGCGACCGTGTCGCACTCGCACCCTCGTCTCCAGGAAAGAGGAGTCGCTCTCGTCCGAGGTCCGTCGTCGCTCCAAGTCCAAGACGCCGTCGACACAAGTGGGCGGCGGCGCGCCGGCTGTTGGCCGACAGCGGCGGAAGGAGCAGCGCCAGTTGGCGACGACGGCCGCCGTGGAAGCGGTGGCGCGCCGGCAGAGTCCGCTGAAGCGGCAGCAGCAGCGACTGCTCAACCGCTCCGCCAGCCGCGATCGCCTCAAGGTCAAGGTCGACGACCGCGCCAGACAGCTCTTCGAGCAGCAACTCAAGAAGCTCCAGACAGAGCGAGGTTCGTCTGCCGGCCAGAGGGAGCGGTTGAGCCGTTGAAAAGTCCGAAAAAAATCGCGCCAACAGAATAGGTCGCGCGAATATGGCCGACGAATCCCACTTCTTGGCCGCTGAAGCGACCTTTCATCGCCACAACACCTCATAGTTGACCCCCCCCCCCCCGTGTGGCAGTTTTTACGGTCTCATCCAACCGAAAACACGCCGAATTGCCCCAGGAACGCACTTCTCGCTCGCCTTCATTGCCGCAGGCACCCATCATGATCGTCCACGCATTGCACGCAGACACACGGGCGATCGATCACTGTCCACTGAGCGTGTTTTTAGGGGAGGAGTTGACGAGCGAGGCAGCTCTGGGCGACACATTGGTCGATCTCTGTCGTCTCTACATGGCGACCACCCAACTTGGAGGCCACGTCCGCGTGTCGCGACGCAAACAATGGACGGCGGTGCTCTCTTCGCTCCACTTCCAGACGAAGGCCACCGTGTCTCCGTTGGCCGTCAAGAATGCTTACTACAAGTGGGGCTCGCGTTCTGCAGTCTGGCTAGCGCGTGCAATTTGCTCTGTCATCATTTCGATTTGTTTCCGTCTTGCAATATCCGATGCGGAAGCCGTTGTGTTGCGCAGGCACTTGGTTCACTACGAGCGGCGCTACTTCGAGGCGGAGAGGCCGTTTCGCGTCAGCGGCGGTGTCAAGCGCAAGGCGCCGGCCGCAGTTGGCGAGCAGCCGGCGCCGACCCCGGTCGACGTGTCCAAGAGAGCGAAAGCCGCGTCTGTCGAAGCCGGCGTGGCGGTGCTTGGCCGTAAGAAGTCGGTTGGAGGACCACCTGTCGAGCCAGCCCAATCTTCGTCGTCGTGGCCCGCTGGCGAGGCTGTGTGCCGCAAGGAGGACTACGTCGCTGGGCAGCGCGTCATGGCTCTCTACACGGGCAAGACGGCCGCCGACAAGGCCTCGTCGGCGAGCGTCAGAAGCGGAGTCTGGTACCCGGCCCGGGTCGACAAGACCGAGGACGCGGCGGAGGACAAACTCGACAAGATCTTCGTCCACTATTTGGGCTGGAACGCCAGACACGACGCCTGGGTGCCTCTCGAGCGCATACGCCCCATACGCGACGCCGACCTCGAGCTACACAACGCCGACGCCGGCGCCGGCTCAGAGGACGGCAAACAGAAGAAGCACAAGGCCATGCGAAGACTCATCAACGCCAGAAAGCACTGCGCCTCAGAGGTGGGAGCTGCTTTATTTTCTCTCGGGATGGACCTTGATGGCGGCTGCAGTCGACGCAGCTGCTGAGAGAGAGTGTTCGCGCTTGCCGCTACATTGGTGGGGTGCTTGTCGAAAGTAGCTCCCCCTCCCCTCCCGACGACGTATTCCCACCTTCCCCTGTCTGGCCGTGCTCACAGAGCCTCGTGCGCGTGGGAACTGGCTTGCTAACGCGAAACACGTCTGGGTGGAAGGTCAGCTACAGCTCGAACGCGCGCATGTC
Organism: Paralinhomoeus sp. GSCO2_6; assembly: GCA_030248085.1. NCBI lineage: Eukaryota > Metazoa > Nematoda > Chromadorea > Monhysterida > Linhomoeidae > Paralinhomoeus > Paralinhomoeus sp. GSCO2_6. Next base: position 113,649 of record JASAMY010003402.1, on the reverse strand, counting down.
TGTTGCAGAGTCAGTCGGGCCAGCAGCAGTCGGTGAGGCGGAAGACGCTCTTCGACGAGTTCGAAGACATCCTCTCGTCGAACGGCTCCAACCACAGTCGGCGTCGGCCCCGCAAGTCCGCCACTCCTTCGGCGGACGAGACGGCGTCGGCGAAGCCCGCCAGCAGCAGTCGGTCGCCCACGTCCAGCGAGGAAGCGACCACCTCTACCCCCGACGAGCCCCCAGAGTCCAAACCCCTACCCGAGCCGCCCGCGGTGGCGCTGTCCACGCGAAAGCGACTGCGCAGCTTCTCTGTGCGTTGCTGCAAGTTATTGGTTGACTCATCGCAGCTCCTGACCGCCCGCCCGTCTAGACGGACGAGTTGTCGACAGCGACAGTCGAAGACGACGTCGTCGACGCTGCTCTTGCCGACTGCGCGGACGAGCCACTGCCAACGCGCGACGACGGCCCACCGGCCGCCCACGAGAGAAAGTGCCTGTCCGTGCCGCCCGATTGCGTGCGTCGCGCCTCTCGACTTCTGCGCGCGTCCCTCCCGTGCCGAAGCAGCGAAGGGTGCCTTCTCTTTAGGAAGAGACACACGAGCCGCCCGAAGATGTGCGACCGCCACCTATGACTGTGCGGGCCGCCGACGAGGGGCGGGAGCCGCTCCTAGATGTCAAGTCGACTCCGGGTAGCTCGTCTACTCACCGTAGTCTTGGTGTTCACCAAGGCGCGCCTTTCAGTGGAGTCGGCGACCGAGGAGCCGTCGTTGGCGGATGGGGACGGCGAGAAGCCCACATGCTCGTCTGCCGCACCGGCGGAGGGGGAGGAGGCGGGGCCGTCGGCACCTCAGTCGCCCTTGTTACTTTCCCAGACGGAAGGAGAGAGCGGCCGAGATGGGGAGACGGCGAGGGTGGACGGCGACACCACGCCCGCCTACGTGGCCGCCGACGAGAGGGCCGAGGAAGTGTCGGCCGGAGTCCTGGAGCAGCGGTCGCCCTCTCCACCGGCGCCCGTCAACCGCCAGGCCAAGACGCCCCCCAGTGGCGGCAGGCGCGGCCGCAAAAGACGACGCTCCAACTACTCGAACATGGTAGGATCGACGGGAATGAGAGTTCGGCTGTGGTGCAAAAAGGAACCACGATGTTCTGGTCCAAGAATTTTGACTAAAGATCTCGGATAAATTAAAAACACCGCGCCGCGACCTCTCTGCTACATATACGTCAAGAGTCGCAAGCAGAGACTTTTAAAAACTGAGGGTGGACTCCCCTCCAAGCACGATTTTGAAAATCTGGGGGTGGACAGTTTTCCTCCCCCCGCCTTGACGCTGCCACTGTAAACTGTGCTTTTTCGAGCTGGTCAATGCATGCACGCTTTTTTCGTCATTATAGGTGGTCGCGAGCTCGAAGCGATCCCACCCGACGAAGGCGTCTCCCGATGGCCATTCGTCTAACGGCAACGACAACACATTAGGCGCGTTGTCATTTTTTTCATTTGCGTGTCACTCACTAGAACGAATTCCCTTGTACTGCAGGCTCTCCGTCTACGTCTTCGCCCACTCGCGATTCCGCTGCGCCCGTCGACAGTTTGGCGGCGCTGCGCGCTCGCCTTCAGCAGCAGCTCGAAGCGGACGGAGCGTGGGAGGCGGCAGAGTTCGAGCTGGGCCTCACGCCCTTCGGTGCGTGTACACTCCCCCCCCCCCCTTGCGTGTGAGAGAAATTTGTTCGGTTTGAAGACGCGACGGCGGAGGAGGACGAGCAGCGACTGTCGGCGCTCCAGAGTCGCGTGGACGAGGTGCGCGACAAGTACCAGACGCTCAGGTCCAATCTGCAGGCGTTGGAGAGGCGCTGGAAGGGCACGCTCGAGAAGAGAAGTCCGTCAGAGCCGTACGAGACTGAGGGTGGCAACCAGCTGTGCTCGCGTATTTCTACAGGGAAGCGCGAAGAGAGTTCGCGCCGTGAACAAGAGGTGCTGAAGCTCGCCACTGCCGTCACCGCAGCTGCCGAAAAGTCGGCCGTCTCATAGCGAATGCGGGCGGGCGGCCGACGCGCCGCCCCCACACCCACTCAGTCACCCTCGACTTCTTCTCAGTGTAAGCGCCGACGTGGTGCCCTGACAGCAGGCTATACATACATACATACGTATATTATGCAGACCGTTCTTGTGGCCAGTGTGCAGTCGCGCGAACACAGACCGCCGCACAAACAGGTCGTGCTGTGGGTGTCTGTACAGGAGGCGCACACCGCGCGGAGTGACGCTGGCCGCCCTCTTTGTATATTGGCGCCTCTATATTATTGTCAGAAGAACACAGGTGTGGAAGTGAAACTGGGAAAAGTGAAACACGCACGGATTTCGAGACCAATGACAGGCAACAGACAGACGCGTTCGACCGAACACAAGAAGACACGCCTGAGGGCCATGTGTCGGACTGCACCTCTTAGCCTCTTCGATTGTTCACTATAATGCACCCGCTAACAAACACAGTACGCTCCCTAACAACATTCCACGTTCCTGTCACGCGCGCACAACGTTTGTATGCGCCGTACGTACATGTCAAAGTCAATCCAGTGCACTACGGTACCAACCAATTGGTACCTTTCTTGTATACCAACAACAGTTTACTTTATAGCAGTGTCACTGTCACGCATGTGATTTTCAGAAAAATTCGCATTTTCTATAGCTAGCAACAACAGTGTACTTTGCAGTAGTGCGATTTGACATTGACAGTTTTACTTGCTGGGTGCGTAATGTACTTGTACAGTCGTACCTCAGGATATGTCGCCCCTTTCGAAGTCAACAAGTAACTCTATCCGCAGCCCGCAGTCAGAAGAATTACATTCTGCAATTGTACATACGTCTGCGTCACAGTGTTTAGAGTACAGTATTTATTTGCAAATTACGGCAGTGGCGGCGCTACATAGGGGCAGGGAGGGGCGGACTGCCCCCCCCCCTAACTTCTGGACTGCCCCCTGCAACTTTTTGCTCTCCATCATGTACGAGAGCTTGTGTTGTGTGTGTATAAGTGCATAACAAATTGCAAATGAAAAAACTTTGCTTGTGTGACAGGCGAGTCCTTCACTGCCAGTCAAGATATTGGGGCAGAGTCCTAAAAACATGGCTGAAGGAGAGCGCAGCCCACTCAATAGCGCGCTTCACCCATTCTGGCGGCGTGTAGATAGGCGTTCTCTCTCATCATCGCACGCACTGCCCTCCCCCAAAAGCGCAGACATGCAAAGCTCGATGGGTGTTAGGAATTTGCTGAAATTTTTTGCAACAGGGTACCTACCTACCTCCTGTTTAAATTTGAGCTCAATGGGCGGAGACGAGGGCCGAAGGGGCGTATGTAAGTTCTGCTGAATTTTACGCCAAAAAAATGAAGAAAACGACGTTCAACAGCCAATTTTCGCCTGCGGCGCAAGGTGTAGGGGACAAAACTTTAAAACAGCGCTGATTTTTAACAAAAAAGATGGGCATTTGCGGTGCACGTTTTGACGCGTCTGCCACAATTGATCTGGGATCAATTGCAAAAATCTGGGAATCATGGGAATGATCTGGGATCTACTCTGTGCGGTTCCCAAGGACTAGGGTAAAAAATTTACCCTAGTAAAAAATTAAAATAACCCTAGTAGGGCGCAGCAGAGTAAAAAATTTGCCTGTGGCGCTGGGTTTTCTGAGAAGGCGATGTAGGTACATAGTCTTGCCCTCCCCGAAAATGGGTTCCTGGAACCACTCTGGTTATGCTGGCCTGTAAGAGCTCCAACTTTTAAAACTGCCCCCTGTAACTTTTGGACTGTCCCCCCTAACTTTGAATCCTGGCGCCGCCACTGAATTACGGTAGTGGCTTTGAAGCGCGATTCTATTTTGAATCAAAATGTAAAACCATTCTTGGCAGGACGCCATCTTGTTATTGTTCAATCGTTCGAATTTTCCGTGAGCTTCACTCTTTCCTTCCTTTCTTTCTCGGTTTAAGCTTGTGAGAACGCGAAAGCGGACGAAATTCAACAATGCCCCGCAAGGTCGCCGACAGGACCGCCGAGGTTTGCAGTATTTATTTGTCGCTTCCTTTCCAATGTTGCTACGAATTGTTTGTCGCGCCGCTCAGCCGGAGAAGACGAAGCTGAAGCGTCCTCAGAGCGCCTACTTCCTGTGGCTGGCCGACAACCGCGCCCGTCTCTCCGCCGGCGGCGCCAAGCCCACCGAGGTCGCGAAGCTGGCCGGAGCCGAGTGGCGCGCCCTCTCCGACGACCAGAAAAAGGTCGGTGTCGGCTTCTTGCGCGCTTGCTCGGTCTGTCGGTCGAAGGATTCGCTCTCTTCAGCCTTGGCAGCAGAAGGCCGAAGTTCTCAAGGCCGAGTACGAGCAGCTGAAGGCCCAGGGCGCCCACTAGAACTCCTTGTGCCCCCCTCCCTTTAATATTTTGTTACCGCTTTTTGTCCCCCCCCCCCTCCCTTCGACACACTACGGACTGTGTCGTGCTTGTGCATGAACTCACGCATTTCGCAGGTGCCGCAGCATCGTAAACGTTGTCAGCGACGACTCGTGCCGTCCACTGCGCCTGTACTTCGCGTACTCGCTCTCCGCTTTACTTGTGCGTCAGCCCGTTTCTTTTGGTCTAAAATAAACTGGTGTTTGTAATCCTCGCGTGCAAGTGAACGCTCACAGCGTCATGTATGCAGTGGGTGCTTATGAACAGGTTGCCTGCAAAGTAATGGCACGCACAACGTTGCGACTCCACGGTGTTTTTTGTGTGCGAGAAATGAGGTTTCTGTGTGGCCCGATCCTAATCACCACTAGCGGATCCAGATGGGGGAGGGGCCTCCCCCCTCCTGTCAGCTCAGATTTTGGGGGAAGGGGGAGAAGGAAAGAAGGATGAGCACAGGGCAAAGTGGGACGTGTTCCTTGGATTAAGGCACTTAAAAACAAAAATTTCGCCTTTGTTGCTGTGGTTCTATTGCAACTCACTATTGTCTGTTAAAAACAGTACAATCAAAGTAAAAATACCGACGCCAGTGGCAAAACTTGGCCATTTTGGATAAACTGCGATGAAAAAATTGCCCTTCTCCCACTCTGTCAAAAAATCGTGGATCCTGTAGTGCTATTCACCGGTGGGGTAATTTCTTCATTACCATGTATATGTGCGTACAAAGTGCGCCCTTTTTGCGCTTGATAGGCCTAAATTGGCCGCCGTTTCATGCTGTTTATTTCTCGGGTAGGAAAGTCGGAAAAATGGGGGGGGGTTTGAGTTCTGCCACAAGGTAGATTTTGCGTCTTGGATGCCTTCGCGTGTCTGCGTCTGCAATTGTTCACTACCACCCAACACGATATCTTCACAATCAATAGTGTGTACAATTACAGCACGAACTTGCGCCTCGCTCGAAAGTTGGTTGCACTTGTTATGTATCTGGTTAATTGCGTTCGTGCTCTTGTCAGCTGTTGCTGACACAGCAGAATAATTTCCACAGTCAGTGTAGCGCCTCGCTTGCTTGGAAGACGACGCATTCGAAAGTCTCGTTGGGCAGCTCGCGATGATGTGCGTTCCATTGGGCGAATTTGGCTGACGACTGGCCGAGTCGCAAACGTGCTTTGAAACCGCTCGCTTGAATAGAAGTAATGCTGCACTTCAAAGCGTGACCGCAGATGCCGCAGAATTGAACTTGAGACTCGCCAGTTGGGCATAGTAGCTTTTGTGCTGGACAGGATCTGTGCTTTTGTGCCAGTGAAACTCCGCCGTCGGCCGTGCTGGACAGTCGCCGCAGTCGTTGGGCAAGGCACCACGGGCTCGTCATGTCTTCGGATGGCAGAAATTTGTTGGCGAACAGCTCGGGTCGGCGGTAGAGCATGCGCAGGTCCTTGTACGTGAGCAGACAGACATTGTGTCGCCACCGGCCTAAAATCCCATTGCATGAGCGCCACGCACGCGAATGTCCCGCATAAGGTACCTCTGCAAGGCAAATGCGGATATCCGGCCCAGATGGCGAAGCGGCTAATCCAGGACTTGTAGAGCTGGTCGCTGTCGCGCTCGCACCGGCCCTGGTACTGTCCGGGCAAGCCCAACTCCTCGTTGTGCGTCAGCGTCGACCAGAACAACTCGTCCGCACCAAAGCGTCCCTCTCTAAAAAAATGCAGATCGCAACGGATTTGTCGAGGAAAAAATTCAGTCGTTGAACTTTATAAAATCGTGTAGTCTCGTCACGGTGTCTGAATGCTCAACAAACAATTGGTCCAAAAAGGGCCTTGAAAGTGAAACGGCGACGCTGCCTTTGTACAGCTTTTTTTATTTTGGCCACTTCGTCTTCATCTGTTCATCGTTTTTGTGCCTACCTTTGTCCGGTGATCAGATGTTTCACTCTCACCAGCTGAGAATACTGTATTGTGCAACATACTGTACCAACTCTGCCAAACAGACTTGCAGCTCAGCGTTAGATACTAGAAATGGCTCACAACTAAGCACCGGACCAGGCGCGCTTCTCAGTTCGACGTCGTTGCTGCCATTCAGCCAGCTGAGAATCGCAACTAGCTGATCATTCGTTTTCAATGCGAAATCGTAGTTCTAAACGCTACTTGTAAGACTAAGAATCTGACTCAGCAACGCACCTGAAGTGAGGAAGTAGCGCCATTCCAGTTTCATGAGCAGTCCCAGACAGGAAAGGTACGCAGCGATGGTGTTGGCGCCTTTGCTGGGGCGTGTGACGTCGTACGACTCGGGCGCCACGAGTATGTTGGGGAGGCACTCCGCCCACTCCTCAATTGAGCCTCGAAAGCTTGTTGTGACCATTCTATCAATGTGGAAGCAGTAGACGTTTTGAGGTTGAAATATGGCGCTCAGAGCCAACTCGACGTAGGCAGCGTCCCGGTAGACGTTCCACGCAAATGCCAGTGGGAACGATTCTGCGTTGTTGCTGCTGATTTTGTGAAGTAGCAACTTCAGTCGGTCGCATGATGCATGGCGGTTGGCGAAACGCTCATCCCAAATTGCTTTCGTGAGTGTCCAATTTTCGGCACGCTTGGCGATGAGCCTCTGATCCCATTCATCCGGCCATGAGCAGTCGTCGTCATGAGTGTCCATCCAGTTGTATTGTAGTTGTCTTTGTGGTGACGATACGTGTGCGTTTCTCTCGGATGCTGCGTTGAAGCTGTGAACAGCAATGACAGAGAGAACAGCGTCACGGCCACCACGAGCAAAGACCAAATGCGCCGGTGCCGACGAACGCTCCTCGAGGTCAACAGGCCGATGGCGCGGCAGTTGAGGAGAGGAGCTGGCATTGTCGAGAACCGAGGTGTTCGTCGGGGGTGGTTCCTTCGTTGGGCCTCGGGGCGGTGCGGGGGCTGTGGGCGGGCGGGGGTGGGGGCGTGTGCGGGCGCGGGGGGGGGGGGGCTTTGCGTGTCGTTTGTGGGGGGGTGGGGTGGGGTATTGCGCGGGGGATCGCGGCGCCGGGGAGTGTCTCTGGGTGTGCCGGTTGGTGGGCTTCCGGTTGGGGAGGGGGGAGGGGGGGGGGGGGGGGGGGGGTGGGCTGGCGGTAAGGGGGGGAGGGAGGCCAGGAGAGCGAGGAGAGAGGCTTTTCTTCTCTAGACAGCAGAGCGGCTGCTGGCACGATCGCCTGCTCATCTTTGGCAGGAGCGCACGTGCAGCTGCTCGTCCAGAGCCGCCATGGTTCGACGCTGGGGAGAGCGGTGGAGACTGAGCGGTTCAGGCCGGTGGTGGATGGTTGGGGAGGATGTGCAGATGAAGCGGAAGGGTTAGAGACGGCGGCCGCGGCTTGCTTTTCTGAGGTGGGTGGTGCGTGAGCGAGCGCGTGAAATACATCGGAACAATGTTCGGGGAGGCTGCCAAGAGCATTCAGGATAGGTGGGAGGGAGGAGACCGACCATTGGCGGGTGCTTTATGGCGGCAGTAGGTAGAGCGGAGGGAGGGGGATGCCTGGATGGGATAGCTCGTGGGTGGGATGATCCGCGGTGGGTTAGTAGTGCAGGCATGCTTGCGGGTGCGTAAGCTGGCTGGAGAAGTGTGGGAGGGCGATAGGTGCGTATTGCGGTGCTGCGGAACGGAATGCAGTTTCAATTGAGGGTTGGCAAAATAATTTGGTGTCGGCGAGTTGTCCTGGCGGCGAGTCGTCCATCGGCGAGTTGGCATCGGCGAGACGGCAGCGGCGAGTCGGCGGTGGCGAGTTGGCTGTCGGCGAGTTGTCGCACACCCAGCGTCCATAACCAATATGTTATTTACTTTTTAACAATTGCATCAATTTTGCTTCAGCGCAAAGTACGTTAACTTAACGTTAACTTTATTACGTTAACTTAACGCAAACAATGCAGAGTATATGAAGTTAAGTTGCAGTACAGTTGTAAAGTTGCAATGCAGTTTAAGAGAACGCGGAACGCGCACAGGACCATGATAGTCTGGTGCGTCGTATCTGTAGTCAACGCGAGCATCATCAAATCATCGGCAGTCAAGTGCAGCAGGTCATTGCGGTAGAAAAATGTCACGAGCCTTGGTGCTACGCGTGTGCGACTGCGGCTGCGTCAACGCGTGGGGAGTTCTCTTGTTCCGGTGCGTGGACTTCCGCAACAGCGCGTTCAAAAAAAAATGTCCGCGCAGTGACAGTTGGTACTTTCAATCCAAGGTTGAAATTGCTTCAATCCGAAATAAGCCAATCGTATCTAAGTCACCGTTGGTGTGTGGGGGGGGGGGGGGGGTTTTCTGTTTTTGTGTTGTTTGTGGGGGTTTTTGTGTTTTGTTTTTGTTGTTTTTTTTGTTTTTGTTTTTTTTTTTTTTTTTTTCCTTCCCTTTTCCGTCCCCCCCTGTCCTCCCCTCTCCCCCCCCTTAGGTTGTTGTCTGACACACATAGGTACCTAGGGAACTTGGATGAACTTGAATCCATGCCATCCGGCATCCGTCCTTGTGAATAGGCACCACATGCCAAGGCAGACGGCGAGATCAGAAGCGACATGTCAGATGATAAAACCGGCCTAAGAAGGGGAAGACCTCCACTACTAAGTGGGTCCTCAAGAATCGACCTCACCATCGTACTCACAAGAGGCGGATTCTCTACCACTACGTCATCATCGTCCCCACGACGCGTCTATGCTCACAACTATGCAAATTGTAGTCTTAGGTATGTGCAGTGTCAGTGCTCTCCGCTGTTAATAAATGCTGTTAAAAGGCGACTTATGGGGCGTTTGTTCGGACCAAGCGACTGGCGTAGAATTTTTCACTTGAGCGAGCACGCTGATGCAGACCAGAAAAATTCGCTTTGAAGTGAGCGGTTAGCACAAACGTTGCGAGGACGCAAGCTGTACGTGTCTAGCGCGTGGAGCGTCCGAAAGATACCGGCTGTTTCATAAACCCGATCCTATACTGAAAATGTGGAACGAGCATGTTTGCATATGGGTGCGTGCACGGGTACCTATATTGCGCAACTGGAGCATTGTGCTTTTCTGTTGCTAGGGATGTCCGGTTGTTGGTGTCCTGAGCAGCATTCTCAGCGTGCACCGCAGCAGCAGTGCACACGAATCTGCTTGTTTTGCTAACTCCTTGCATGTTTCTTCAAAACAGTGCCTTACAGTATGCACTGCTCCATGTACATGTATGTACGTCTCACGTTTAAGAGTCTGTAAGTGCGAATCCAGGGCGCTGCGCTGTGTCATCCCTTCTTTATGTTGAAGTTTCTGCTGACTCTGGGCCGTCTCGCGTCGCTGCCTATCAAGCGGAACGGCCCGTACTGCAGCAGTCAAGAGCGGTTCGCGAGCGTCTTTCTCTTCCAGCAGCAGCAGCAACAGAGTCGCGGCATGGCCTCCTGTCCTGCCGACGCGGCGAGCGGCGACGAGAAGTTCGAGCGGCTGCCGCTGCTCGCGAAGCCCTCCCACTACAGCATTCGCCTGTCGACCGACATGCGCAACTTCACCTTCGACGGCAGAACCGACATCACGCTGACGGTACGACGGGCGGAGAACTTGGCATTCGCTCGCTCTGCGTCTTCTGTCGAAAGCGTTGTGTGCTGCAGGTGCTAAAGGACACGGCTTCGCTGAAGCTCCACGCGGCCGACCTAGCCGTCAGCAAGGCGAGCATCAAGGTCGGCGACAAAGGTGCGTGCGTTCGTTCGTTTGTGCGTGCGTGCGTGCGTGCGTGCGCGCGTGCGTGTATACGTGCGCAGAGGGGCGGTGTCCGGCCGGCTGCCCTGCCCCAATGCTCCAACGTCTGGGTCTTGCAGAAGAGCAGGCGCAGGTGTCGGCCGACAGCAAGTGGCAGACGGTGGAGCTGGGCTTCGAGGCGCAGTTGCGCGCTGGCGTGGAGGCGCGTCTGTCGCTCGAGTACGCGGGCGCGCTCAACGACAACATGGTCGGCTTCTACAAGAGCAGCTACAAGAATTCCGAAGGAAAGGACGCCTACATGGCGACCACGCAATTCGAGGTGCCTTTCTTCATCCTCAGGCGCCGTTTCGGCGACCACTCTTTGTCATTTCCGACTACAGGCGACGGAGGCGCGTCGCGCGTTCCCGTGCTTCGACGAGCCCGAGTACAAGGCGACGTTCGACGTCGAGCTCGAGGTCGACAAGGAGTACACGGCGCTCAGCAATATGGTTGGTTGCGCCTTGAGACGCGCAGTTCTGCGGCCTGGGTCAGTAGCATGCGGCGCGCCTTCAGAACGTCGTGTCGGAATTGGCCATGGACGGCAACCGGAAGGCGGTGAAGTTCGCGACCACGCCGAAAATGTCGACCTACCTTTTGGCTTTTGTCGTGGGCCACCTCGAGTACCTGCAGGTGAAGGGGGCTGGGCTGTGCGCGTTGTGACGTGAGAGGTTGACTGGCGTCTTGGCACAGGCGTGGACGAGTTTCGGCACGGACGTGCGCGTGTACACGGTGCCGGGCAAGAAGGAGCAGGCCAAGTTCGGCCTCGAGGTCGCCGTGCGCGCTCTGGAGTGGTACAGCGACTTCTTCGACTTCCAGTACCCTCTGCCCAAGGCCGACATGATCGCCATTCCAGACTTCAAACAGGGTGCTCGTTCCGTACCTCTCTCAAATGGTCTGCAGAGGAAATCCGGAAATCCCTCTGGTTGAACCTATAGGAGCGATGGAGAATTGGGGCCTGGTCACGTATCGGGAGGTGCTGTTGCTCAGCGACCCCGCCAAGTCGTCCAAGAACATCAAGTCCGCAGTCTGCCTCGTGATCGCGCACGAGCTGGCGCACATGTGGTTCGGCAATCTCGTCACCATGGTTCGTCCCCCACCCCAATACTTTGGTGTCGGAGACGGTTGAGCGTGCACATTCAGCGCTGGTGGACTGACATCTGGCTGAAGGAGGGCTTCGCCTGCTTCATGGAGTACCTGTTCACGGCGCAGAACTATCCGGAGTTCCAAATCTGGCTCAAGTTCGTCACGAGCGAGACGGCGCCGGCCTTCTCGCTCGACTCCCTCCGCTCGAGTCACCCCATCGAGGTGGGCAATCAGCCTGCGCCCGGTCGGCACGGGTTCGCTCGATAGCGTCTCGCACAGATCGAGATCGACAACCCGAACGAGCTAGAGGAAATCTACGATCACATCACCTACGCCAAGTCGAACGTTGTCATCCGCATGCTGCACGGCTATCTGGGAGAGGAGGCGAGTGCCGTCTTTGAGTGCGACCCAGCGTTACTCCCTCACAGCTATTGTGTGAGGCGCTGACTCCAATCGGTCGCGCTGTAGGCGTTCCAGCGCGGCATCCGCGCGTACCTGAAGAAGTTCGCGTACGACAACGCCGTCACCATGGACCTCTGGAGCGCCTTCTCGCAGGCGTCGGGCGTCGACGTCGCCGACCTCATGAAGGGCTGGACGCAACAGGCGCTGCTTCTTTGCTCTTCTTCCTATTCATTAGTAGTTTTCTCACCTGCAACGCGGAGTGTAGATGGGCTTTCCTCTTCTGGACGTGACGGAGGAGGTGGGCGAGAAGAGTCGCACACTGACGCTGAAGCAGAAACGCTTCATCGCTGACGGCAGTGAAGGTGCGCCTATATTTGTTCTGAATAGTTGAAAGAAAGTAGGGTATCGTTGTGTGTGTGTGCCGTTGTAGACGCGGTGAACCAGCAGTGGAAGGTGCCCCTGGTGGTGCGCGTCTCGGGGGAGTCGGAGTGCCGGAAGCTGCTGCTGACCGAGCGCGAGCAGCGGTTCACGCTCGACGGCGTCGGCAAGGACGCCTGGCTGAAGCTGAACTCGGAACTGGTCGGCTTCTACCGCGTCGACTACGGACCCAAGATGTTCAAGGGTGCGCCTGCTCTCGGCCTGTTCTCTACTGGATTGAGAGGGATGTCTGTCTGGAGATTGGAGTGTTCGTGTGCAGAGCTGCTGGAGGCGGTGCGCGGCCAGACGCTGGGCGTGGTGGACCGCTTCAACCTCGTCAACGACGTCTACGCCATGGTTGGGTGATAGCGTTGCGCAGGCGAGGTGGTGAGACGCGTCGTCGGTCTGTCTGCAGGTGAAAGCGGGTCGTTCGTCGGCGACGGAGTACCTTGCGCTGGTGGAGGCGCTGTCCTCGGTCGAGACGGAGTACTCGGTGTGGGACGCGCTCTGCTCCGCCCTCCACTCCCTCGGCAACGTCGTCGCCCGTCTGCCCGGCGCCGACGTCGAGACGCGCTGGCACGCATGGCTCCGCACCGTCTTCCGGCCCCCAATGGCCACGCTCGGCTACGAGCACAAGGAGGGAGAGAGTCAGCACCCCCCCCCCCCCCCAACCCCGGGGTGGACGCCGCGTCGACCGGGACTCTTGTTGCAGGTGACCTGCAAAGTCAGTTACGCAGCGTCATCCTCCTGCGCCTCGCGGCGGCGGGCGACGAGGCGGCCGTCAAGTTCTGCCGCGACCAATTCGCCGCGCATATCGGACAGGGCAAGGACGTCGACGCCGACCTCAGACAAACGGTTAGTGACTGAGTGTGTCGACAACGGTGGAGTGGGGTGATCCGACTGCGCGGCTACAGATTTACCGGATTGTGGGTCGGTTTGGCGGTATGGAGGCCTTCGAGCAGTTCAAGACGGTGCGTGAGGCTTTCGCTTGCGCGTTTCTCCCTGTGGAGTGGTGCTGGCGTTCGCGCTTGCAGCTGGCCGCAAACCAGGACTTCCGCGAGCAGCAGCTCAACGCGATTGTGGCGCTGGGCGCGAGCAAGGACACGGACGTCCAGAAGGCCGCCATCGAGTACGCCATCAAGCAGGTGAACTGGCGCTTGCGGGTGGCTGATCGCGCTAACTAATTTGTTGCAGAAGAACGTGCGCTCTGGGGACTGGCCTTCGGTGATCGCGAGCATCGCGATGACGCGCACGGGTCAGGACAGCGCGTGGGAGTTTGTGCGCGACAACCGCCAGTTCATCTTCGACTCTTTCGGCGGACCCAACAGCGCGCTCACGCACCGACTCATCACGGTTCCGCTAGCATTGCTTACGCGACAGTCAGTCACACACACGCGGTCGTACATGCGTCGTCGCCTTCTTCAGTACTCGGCCAAGGACCACTGCGACACGGCGGTGGCGGAGCAGCTGGAGGCCGAGTATGCCCAGGGGGAGTGGGCGAAGCCGTTGCGCATGACGGTCGGCCAGGCGGCCGAGTCGGTGCGCAACAACGCCAAGCTCAAGGACAACAACGGACGCGACATCGCCAACTGGCTAGAGGCCAAGAAGCTGTAGGACGCGCTCTCCCATTCGTTCTTGGCCGATTCAATCCCGATTTTTTACAGGAGGGGCTAGGTAGGCGTTTTCGGATTTCCGAGATTCAAACTACGGTTCTGTTCTGTTCCGTTCTGCCGGCTGTCTATCGCAGTGGCAGTAAAGCGTTGTTGGCCTGCATGTATGTGGCTGGTGCCTACGTTTACATTATACTGGAGCAGTTGCAGAAACGTGCGCAAATCAGCCTGTTTGATTTTTTGATACGCGGCAACGATGCTATGTTCGTCTGCAGGTCACTGCTGCTGGCACGCGTCAGTACTGTAGTTGCTCGCAGACTGATGGCGTCTTTCACAACTCACAAAGATGTTTTCGCTGGCGTCACGGTCAATTCTATTGAGAATCGCGAACTAATAGAGGGTCGCAGCCTAGCTGAGGCGGACAAACTGGTGAAAGACGAGTTGGACCGCTTTATCCGAGAAGGGGCCAGACTCGTGTGGTTCAACATCGACTTGAAGCACTCCCTCCTCGTGCAGGTTCTATCGAAGCTCGAGTTCGAATTTCACCATGCGAGGTTGGCGCTCGAATTGGCTGCACGTTGGGGGCAGTGATGGAAACTGAAATGGAACTGTAGGGAGCAGAACGTGACAATGGTGCGTTGGCTTGCGACCTCTGAGCTCAACAACATCCCGATCTATCCTTTCACATCTGTCGGCGTGGGCTGCCTTGTGGTCGACAGCGCGGGTCGCCTGCTGCTGATGAAGGAGCGCAGAGGCAATTACAAGGGCTGGAAGTTCCCCGGCGGCACCGTCGACCCAGGTTCCGTCAGCTGTGTTGCCCTGGAACCTTTGACTAAAAAAAAAGAAACTGGTTTTATTTCTGGCGAGCACTTGTTCGATGCGGCCGCTCGGGAGGCGCAGGAGGAGACGGGCGTGTCGGTGGTGGCGGAGTCGGTGCTGACCTTCCGTCACCAGACGACCTTCAAGTGGGCGGGCACTTCGGATTTGTACTTCATCTGCGTGTGCCGGCCGCTCGACGAGACGACGGCGCACGCCGAGTCGACGTCCGAAGCGTCTGACATCCGCTGGTTCGACAGGGCGACGCTGCGGACGCTGCCGCTCGCGGAGTTCCACACGTTCCATTGGGATGTGGTGCACAAGTACGACGCGCTGACAGCCCAGAAGAGGGAGGGCATCGTCCCAGAGGACTTCACGATCCCAGAGTGGCGTAACCGCAGCTGGAAAATGTACTTCGAGCGACTCAAAGAACCGGAAAAGCTGTGATTGGCGGACAATCCACCGTGATAGGTACCTAATTGTTTCGAGGCCCTGAGCTCGTACCGTCGACGTACATGCTCCTGTCGTGTTAGGCACCCGAAAACGTAACGTGTTGTCTCACCCGCCGGCCGCCACTCGCTACTGGGGGGGGGGGTATAAACGCTGGCGCTGGGTCTGGAGGAACTGGCGCATAAACGCAGGCATTACTAGCACTGGCAGGAAGTTTTTTTATATGCAACTTTACTGACCTTTTGCCAGTCCCATTGGTTCCGAGTTCCAAGTTGACTTACAAACATTTCTGTACCAAGGCTAAAAGTGACAAATGCAGAGCCATGCGCATGGTACGTCATCAACGCTCCCTGCCGCGGCAAAACGGCTTCGATATTCGCCATGAACTCTGCTTGCCCGTTTTGAACAGCGTACTTCGAGTCCATGTTTGTACCAAGCAACAACACATTTCAAACCACTATCTAAGTCAACGCCCGCCAAATAAACAGCGCGGTCCCTTCGAACAGCGTAGCCTCACGACGGCTATCAGAAGCAGAGACGCGCAATCACCCTTTGCAACTGCTGCCGTCGCCTCAGCGCCCCACGCGGTGCACGGCCCTCTCGTGCTTGCGGACGTCGCCGTTCCGCGCGCTGCGGTAGTTGCAGAGGGAGCACGGGAAGGGCTTGAGGCCCTCGTGCACGCGCCGGTGCCTCGTGAGGTCGCTGTTCTGCCCGAAGATCCTGCCGCAGACGTGGCACTTGAACGGCTGCGCTTTCTGCGTCACGGAGTCGCCACGTACACGCACCCAACATTCGTCAGTCAATCATTGCACAACAACAAGAATGAACCAACTTCGTGAACAGTCAGTTCGTGCTTCCGCAGATTGCTCAGAGTGTTGAAACGCCGGACGCAGCGGGCGCACGGGTGCCGCTGCTCGCCGGTGTGGACGAGGCGGTGCCGGGCGAGGTGTACTTTCTGCGCGAAGGCCTTGCCGCAGTCGGCGCAGACGTGCGGCTTCTGCTGCTCGTGCACCACCGCGACGTGTTGATTCAGGGCCGACTGACGCGTGGCGGCGTAGGCGCAATCGGTCCATTGGCAGCGGAACGGACGCTCGGTCGCGTGCTGCCGCTTGAAGTGCGCCGCGAGAAACGCCGCAGCCGAATAGGTCTTCGGGCACTCGGTGCACGCAAAGACCGTCGTCGCGTCGCCGGTGCGCCCTACCAACACAGTTCAATGGCGTCACTTTCTCTTTCTCGGCACTTAAGCTTCACGGGAAGACGAAACGAAGCTGTCGAACCGTTGTCGGTCGTAGCGCGCTGTCGACGGCGCGCCCCTGTGGGCGCCGTCCCTCCGTCGTCCGCGTCGCTGCCGGCGGGCGAATCGGCGTAATCGACGACGCGCCGCTTCCGCTCGCTTCGACGAAGCCACGACCGCTCCCGCTGCTGCCGCGCGCTCTCTGAAAGGAAAGTGTCTGTCGACACGGTCCCTGTCGGCACAGACAGTCGCGACACCGCCAATTGCAAGAAACGCAACGGGAACTGTCCGCCGCGCCCACACAGGTACGGAACATCCTCGCAAAGGACAATGGGACACGGGGGGACAAGCAAACCACTTTGCACAACAACAACAAACAACCGACTTGCGGTCGACGTCTGCTGTGGCAGGGGGCCATTCAGCTCGGCGGCGTCGTCGACGGCCGGCACCGGCGAGACGGTCGACAACGCAGCGATCACGCCCCGTGCAGCCGAGGCCTCGACGGCCGGCCCGAGCGGCCGGTGGCCGTCAACGACGGCCGCGGCGCCGACTGCACGACGCGGCGACGCTGCTCGTCCGGCTGGCGACGAAGGCTCGACAGGCTCGCTTGGAGACTCAAACAGCTTCACTTCAAAGGAGACAGACACGTCCTGTTGTCTGGCCGTGGGGCTGGAAGGCAGCGAGCGCGTCGTCGACAACTGAGGCTGCGGCTCGTCCACCGCCGCCGACGTCGCCAGCAGAGAACCGCGGAGAACCTGCAGACAACAAGATCCGCGATGGACCCAGGAGAGCGACAGGCCAGTAGCGAGCAGACCTCGGGACTGAAGAGGGGCGGGTGGTTGAGTGGCTCGGCGAGGAGGGCGGCCGAGGAGGCCGTGGGCTGTACCGGCTCGACGGTGTGGAAGCGACAGAGGGCGCGGTACTCGGAGACCTCGCGGCGGTGCTGCTCCTTCAGCTGCTCCAGCTCTTGCCGGTGCCTCTCCAGCTCCTGCCGGTGTCTGGAACCAATGGCTTCACTCCCACCCACACACACACACACCGTTTCGAGCTGACCGAACCTCTCGAGTAAGTCTCTGAACCCCTCTTCGACCGCCTTGTCCACCTGCCCGGCCACCCGCTCGGCCAGCTCCGACACATGATTCTGAACAGGCGTTGCCGACACTTCCACAGCAGCCGACTAGACCTCCCTCCCGCTGTACAGCGGGCGCGCACGGGCACGCAACACAAAAGCCAGCACCACCCACACCACACCAACGACTCGACGTTGCCCAATCGTGCACGTACGTCGGAAGGCGCAGACGAAGCGCTTGCTCACCCGCGGGCGCGACTCGACGACGGCGGCAACGACGCTGCGGAGCGGCTGCTGCGCCAGCAATCGACCCGCATCCAAATGCGAACTCGTCGCGCCTGTCGTATTTTCCATCCTCGTTTTATAAATCGAACCAACTTGCGAAACGAATCAACAGTCAATCTCAATATAAAACTGAATTTTATACAGTATACAGGATACGAATGATTTGAAATTATTTGCATGATCGTTTTGTAAAATGGCACAAGCCTGCAACATGAATCAACAGTATGCCAGATGCAAATGTTTTGAAAATTATTTGCATAATTCGGTCACGCATGGTAACACAGGATTGCGCTAGGCCAATATACAGTACAGCTTTTACATGACAAAGCTTTCTACCATGGTTGGTAAACGAGAATGGTTCAGAACTTGGTCGCTCTTCTCGCCCACGATGAGGTGCCTCTCTTTGTGCAGAATGAACAGTTGGAATTGCCCACTATCGCCGTCAGCTTCCGAAACCCTAGCTTGTATGTTGCAGCTCCAGCACCTTCGCTCATTTGGTCAGTCAGAAACGCATCAACGCAACGAGAAGGACTCGTTCGCGCTTATGGAGCGCTCAGTACCCGGTGGTGCCACGCCCGTTGTAGGACGTACTGCTGTCAGACTTCCACTTGCTAACCGCACGCTAACTTGCACGCACCCATGGTGCACACGCTGCGCTGGGCGGACGCGGCGACCAACTCGGAAACGCAGGCGCCCTTTCTTCTGCCAACCGACAGCAGGTACCGGTAAGCACGTAGCAATACAGAAGAACGGCAAGCGCACCAAAATAATCGAGCGTACGGACGCAACGGACGCTTTTTTGGTTTTGCCAACATTTATTTTTGTTTTTGTTTCGCTTAGTCGCCGCGTTTGAAGGTTGCAGCTATCATCGTTACTCTAGACGCTCGGCAAACTACGAAATGGGTGACAAAGCGGACGAGGTTGCGCCGGTGACTGCTGAGGCCGAGCAGACGGTGGCCGAGGAATCGGTCGCGGTGAGGGGACGGTAAAATTGAACTTTTCACGTCTAGTAGACGCGCGAGTTGTTGTAGCAGGACGCCGCCGAAACGATGGAGACGGACCAAAGCGCGCCGACAGCGGACGAGGCCGCCGTGACTGCCGCTGGCGACTCCGAGCCCGTCGAGGCGGCCAAAGAGGCCGACGAGCCGCCGGCCAAAGAAAAGGAAAGCGGAGCCGGGGACGCCAGTGAGAAAAAGGTAGGTTTTATTGGGAATAATTCGGTGGTACATAAATAAATTAAAATTCGTCTCGTTGAAGCCCGAGGAGGAGGCGGCGCCGACAGTGGAAGCGGCGGCGCCGGCAGCGGCTGCGGCGGCGGCGGAGGCGGCGAAAGCGGTGCCGACTCGGCAGTACCTCGACCAGACGGTCGTCCCAGTTCTCCTGCAGGGCCTTTCCGTTCTCGCCAAAGAGAGGTCCTCTTTCCTTGCACTTTGGCAGGCAGCTCGATGCAAGGACTTCGTCATTTCAGGCCGCAGGACCCGATCGGCTTCCTCGCCGAGTACCTGACGAGCAACAAGGAGAAGTTCACCAATCCCCGATCCGAGCCGGCTGCCGCCGACAACTGAATTTGTTGCGCGGAATCAACAATTGCCCCCCTCTCCACCAACCGCCGCCCACCCACGAGGTCCGCGTCTCTCCACTCGCCATTGTTGTTTCTCTCGGCCCTCGAGCGCGCCCGTTGCTGCGACTTTCTCTCTCCACCGCCTAGTGTAGCGTAGTCGGCTTTTCTTTTTCGACGCGAACTGTCTCGTGTTTTTTTTTTTCGAACGCACGCACTCCCGACGGTCCCGTCCGTTCCGTCTACTACCTAGGCTTGGCGCGTTCTGCACTGCACCGCGGTTATTACGACGTGCGTCGAATTCCGAAGTAAATCGTTGCAATTTCCCTCTGTGCTTTTGAGACAGCTTTACTTGCGAACCAAATACCACCAGCCGGTTGCGTACAAAAAAGGTTTTTATTAAACAGTGACACATCACCTTGGTTGTGTGTTGTATTGCCTTGCCATGTGTTGCTTTTTTTCATGATGTCAAAAGAGCTCAGTTTTCTAACTAACAAGCAGTTTTCTGCATACAGTACCTACGAATTGTACCTTCCGTTTTCTAAATTGTGTAACTCCGCTGCGGTCCTGGCATGTGGTTCTGTCGCTTCAGATCCAAGGGTAGTGGTCGTTGTGGCATCGGCAGAGTTTCGGTTTGATTGACTGAGCTGGTGTTTCGGCAACGAGACACCCCACGCAATACGGCAGGCTGGCAGCCATGGTGAAGTTGTTCGTGGGCAATTTGGCCGAGAATGTGGACAGCGTCAAGCTCAAGCAATTGTTCTCGCAGTTTGTCACTGTCAAGGAGTGTGACGTCATCAAGAACTACGCCTTTGTGGTAGTTGTGGGGGGGGGGGTTTGAGAAGACGGTTCACGGCGCTAGTTGCGGGCTCTCTACAGCACGTGCAAACGGAGGAGGAGGCGGAGCGAGCCCGGAAGCAGCTGGACAACCACGTGCTCGAGGGCAGGCCCATCCACGTGGAGAAGTCGACGAGTCGGCTGCGTCGACAGCCCGGCATGGGAGAGGTGTGCTTCCGCTGCGGCGCCTCCGACCACAAGTGAGCGCGCCGCGCAAACCCCCTCATGGAATGATGACGCGAGACGAAACACCGCGATACCGGTGATTCAGAACGCCCAATTGCCCCATAGACAAGTCGGACGAGGGCCAGAGGAAGTCGCCCAACGGCACGAAGCGCAGCTTTCACGGAATGTGAGTGCGCGATGGCCGACCCCTGCTGCCGTGCCATATGTCGAGTTTTCCCGTCCCGTCGTTTGCAGGGACAACTTTCCGCCGGCGAAGCGAGAGGCCTCCTCGCCGCCTCGTTTCCGCTTCAGCAACCAGCAAACCGGTTTCGGGGGCGCCGCCAACTACTTCAGCGCGCCCAACTGGCAGGCGCAGCAGGCGTTCGGCGGCGCGGCCGCGCCCGGACGCGACCAGCAGCGCACGGCCGCCATTCGCGACCTCGACACCACGCTGCCCAAACCCCGCGATAGGTACGTGCTGCCTGCTTGCGTCGTGTTGTTGTTGTTGGGATCAAGGGCAAGAGCAACGCTAGGAGGTCGTCAATGGCAGAGGCCGCCATAGATATTCGGAAGGCCGCCGCCATCTGCAATCTAGGGCGCCAACGCACCGGAACATCCGTTGTCGGGGAATTCCTCGTTAGACGCTAGTGGACCCATTAAGAATTGAACCCAGAACCATGCGCCCAAGAAGTTCGATTCTTTAACCCACTAGGCCATCCGCTGCCCTGTCGTCGCGACCCAACTTTGCATCAGTGTCCAAAGCCAGCCTTGCCCTTGCAGTGACCTGCAGCAGCTGTACGAGCAGTACGTGGAGTCGCGCGAGCGCTACTACTACTTCCGGGGCCGACTCGAAAATGAGATGACCGCGCGGGGAGGGGTGGCGGTGGCCGCTGCGCCCATGGCCTACATGGCCGCCGGCGGTCAGGCGCAGTACGCGTACAACGTGAGTCGTCCCTCTCGTGTCTCGCTCGCGATTCGAGAGACGGACGTGCGGAGGCGCGTTGCAGACGGCGCAGCCGCAGCAGCAACAGCAGCAGGCGCTCGCGTACGCGTCGCCCTACGACGCGACGGCCCGCCAGATGGTGACCGCGGTCAACGGCGTGCCCGCCCAGCAGGCGCAACTCATGCCCGCCCAGCAGGCCTACACGCCCGCCGTGCAGGCGCCGCCCGGGTCAGTCTTGCTGGACGACGGGGACGGATGCTGGATGATCAATAATCGGCCTGGCCGATGTGCAAAGTTATCGTCTGGCAAACGGTTGGCGCTTGCAGCTACGCCGACCCCACCACGGCCGCCTATTACCAGCAGCAGCAACAACAACAGCAACAGGCGGCCGCGGCGGGTTACGCGCAACAGCAGAGTCAGCAGCCCTCCCCGTACTTCCAGCAGCAGTCCGCCTACGGCGCGCAGACCGCCACCCCGCAACAGCAGCAGATGGGCGCCGTCACGAGGACGCTCTTCTGAGCAGCACCACCACCACCACCACCACCACCAGCGGTGAGCTCGTACTAGCGCGGACGCGAACGTGCGCGCGCGCGTGCGGGCACGACCTCTGGTCCCTTCTAAATTTTTGTCTCAGTCGGCACGGCGCGACAAGCCCTCACCGTAGTGGCTGCAGGTGCGTGCGTGGACGAAAAGTTTGTAACGGCTCGCTTGCAGACCCAGTCGACCGCCGTCCGTCGTCGTCGTCGTGGCGCGCGCAACGGAACTGCTTTCGCTTCGCGTGAGTGGTGCCGAGGCAGCCGACGTCGAGCTCGGCCTCTCCGCGTCCGCGTCCGCGCGTCCCAGCCGTCAGAGCGTCCCCCTAGGCCGATTGCACACACCCCCCCCCCATCACATTCGACTACCGTACCCCCGCCAGTTTTCTGTATGCGTGTACCTTCAGTTTGTTGGCCCTCTACGAGCCTCGTGTTCTCGTGCTCCTCGTGCGCTGTTGTGGAACTGTTGCGACTTTTCTATTAGTGATGGTCGTCCTTGTTTTTTTTTGACGACGACTGCGCGAACGGGGAAGCAGACGCGAATCGCGGCGCGGCGCACACGCAGGAGTCGGAAGGCGGTCAGCAGTCGCCGCACCGTGGGAAGTCGGCTGCCATCGCCGAGCCGACACATCGTCTGCCGGCGCGTCGTCTTCCGAATTCGGAGAAATTGCGGGTCGGCGCCGCTCTTGATTGCACCTCTAAGGGTCGCGGTGGTCAGCGGCGTCGTTAAAGTGCGCGCCGCGGCGGAGCCGAAATGCGCGCGCGGCCAATTTGCAACTGTCGAGCCGCGAACCGACAAGTCGCGTCCCCGATTAGGCGTCGGAGGCGCGATGAAAAAGGCGCGATCGGCCGAAGCGCGTCCGCGGCGCCACCCCCTGAGCGTGATCCACTTTTTTTTCGCCGACGCAATTGCCCCTCAAACCCTAATTCGAAAGCGCGCGCGTTGAAAAGGCGGCGCCGGGCGCGCTCTCTCGAGTTGGAACAGCGCTGACGAGAAGGCGTTTGGAAAGTCTCGAACTTTTCTTTTCCCGGTAAGTCGTGCGTGCTGTACGTTTAGTTGAGCGTGAGTACTCGTAACAGCTACCGTATTTTGACAGCTGTAGTGTATTACGATTGTTGAAACTTGGATCAACATGGTAAGGCCGTTGCGCATGTGTAAGAGGAGAGCATTGCGTCGTAGTGGACAACGAACTGTTCGGATAGTGCAACGTCTAGTGTGGTCGCTGGCGCGATCGCGTCGTTTCTGAATTCGACGGTGTACCGTCTGAGAGGGATTCTGGTGTGACCAGTTTAGAGATGCTGTGGTCGGCGACGAAGACGGACGCGTGCACGGGCGCCAAGGCGGCGACAACGGTGGCGACGGCGCTGGGGGCGGTGAGCGTCGCCGTCTGCGTCGTGGTCACGCCCCTGATCTTCGCCGAGGTCACCGCCGTCTGGCGCGAGTTCGACGACGAAATGGCACTCTACAGGGTTTCGAGTTCTACACGATTTCCAGTTTCTTTTCGACGCCACTCCCACCTCTGCGTGTCGTCTAGTTGGACACGGACGACCTGTGGAAGCACATGGTCAGCGTCGCTGCCGGCCACAATGTGCGCTCGGTTCGCCAAGACCCGTTCTTCAACAGGCCCCCGGGCCCGCCGAGATGCGGTGAGTCCTTGTGCGTCAGCCGGTAGCTTTAAAGCGGTGGCATTTCGTCGTCTTCTGCAGGCTGCGACCCGAATAACAACTGTCCACCTGGCCCACCTGGAGTGAAGGGCCCTCCCGGAGCTCGAGGTCCTGCGGGCGAGCCAGGTGAGGACGGCACCCCGGGCGCGGACGCGGAAGATGCGCCCCAGCCGGAGCAGGCCGTCTCGACCGAGTGCCTCATGTGTCCTCCTGGCGAGATGGGCCCTCCTGGTGCAAGCGGACGACCTGGTATTGTTTTGCCGTTTGCGGCCACACAATTTTCCCTGACTGGAAGACGGACCTGTGTATCGCCGCTCGGTTCAGGGCCCAGAGGTATGCGCGGAGCGCAGGGACTCGCCGGAATGCCGGGCCACGACAGGCGAGTGACCGCTTGTCGTAACGCTTGCTGTGCGTTCGTCGAGTGACAACTCTCCAACTCTAGCTCTCCCGGCAGTCCCGGCGACATGGGCAAGGTGGGCCCGCCCGGGCCCGACGGCCCACCCGGCCCAAAGGGACCGCGTGGAGACGACGTCGAGGTGGCAGCGGTCGGCTTGCTCTCGGTCTCTGTTCCAAGCTGACGCGTTTGTTGCAGCTCGTGGTCGGCGCCGAGGGTCCCAAGGGCCGTCCGGGCCAGCCGGGGCCGCGCGGCGACTGGGGAGCGCCTGGGAGGGACGGCCTCGACGGCGACGTGGGACCCATGGGCGAGATGGGACACAAGGGCTTCCAGGTGGGTGGACTGCTCGCTCGCGGCCGCGATCTTGTTGAACACAAATGCGGCCTCGTGGTGCTTGTGCGTCGCCAGCACTGCGTTGTAAAGTCTCAGAGAGGTCACCTCATGTCACCACTAATCGCGGTCTCGGGTTATGTCTGTGGCTCTCTGCAGTTGCTTTCTTTCAGCATTTTATCGCGATCTAGTCTCTGAAGCGTGCCCGTTCTTACTTTGACACTTGACCGTCAATTCCAAAAGCCAGCAAAGGGTGCTGAGGTACTAACCAATTGTAATTTGGTAAGCTTGTGCACTAATCCTCCATTGGGCACCAATCCCCATTGGAAATGTCTAATCTAACAGCTGTTGGTGTTTCGATTCGATCCCGCGTTATAGCATCGGGTTGTGCGTATTGTGCACTACCGTAAACGTTTGCACGAGCGTTCTGGCCGTATACGGTAACAGCAACAAGGCTGCAGCGTGTGCGCACGACGACAACGTGTGGTTGTTGTAGGGCAGTGCGGGTCCAGGCGGCTCCCAGGGGCCGCCCGGGGACATGGGCGCCCCTGGAGAGGACGCCCACTACTGCCCCTGTCCACCCAGGACCAATGGATACGGTCGTCTTTGAAAACATGGTCTCCAACAACAGCCATTCGGAGGAGCATGCGACTCACACTGCCGACAATGCCGATCTACCAATCAGTTCTCGCTTTAGTGCCTACTCTCTTCAAATGTTCTCACTGCCTCGTGTTCACCTCGAGTTGTCGTCGTGTGCGTTCGTGACTGAAAGCCGGAATGAGGGATCAGTTGCAAGAGGAGGGAGGCGTGCGCTCGCACTCGACACTTGTTTGCCATGTAATTAGCCCATGCCCGGCCCCTTTGAACGGATCCGCCGCGCCTCCCAGTCTGCGCGTGCAAGTTGCCGACCAGCCGTGTCGGCGCCCTCCCATCGTAAACAGTTGCCGGTCGGCGAGCGAGCGAGACCCCAATTAGGGCGTGCGTGCGTGCGCCGGTGGCAGAAGGTGCGATCTTGGCACGGACGACGACCAATAAAGATGTAAAACAAGCCGACACCGGCCTCGCGCGACGGGGCGCGGGGACGCGGGCGCTCGCCGGCGGACATCTGGTGGGCCGATGAGCGCGCGCAAACAAACAGATAAGGCGCGCCGCGACAGGTGGCCCACCGAGACCGGCCGCGGCGCCTTTGTAGCGCGCTGGGCGGCCGCTTGTGCCGAATTGGCTTATCGAGCGACTTCCGAAGAAACCGCTATTCCTTCCCTC
This sequence comes from Paralinhomoeus sp. GSCO2_6, assembly GCA_030248085.1. Lineage (NCBI taxonomy): Eukaryota > Metazoa > Nematoda > Chromadorea > Monhysterida > Linhomoeidae > Paralinhomoeus > Paralinhomoeus sp. GSCO2_6. The sequence goes on along the minus strand of JASAMY010003402.1, from coordinate 88,493 downwards.
GGCCACTCGTACGGAACTCTAACTCTCACTTTCGATTTCAAGTGCGCGCCCAACACGCCTTAGAGAGTGCACTCTTGGTCGAGGTCTGCTGTCAATCAAGCGCTGACAAGCAGCGGCTAGAGGAGGCGACGACCACCCCAGAGCTAGAGAGAGCTGCCACGACCCGCAGCAGTTGGCGAATCAGCGCAAAGGCCACGCCCCCTTCTCCGGTCGCACGCCGTAAATCAGGCTCGCTGGGCGCGCTCCCAGCGCTCTCCCCTCCCCACTGTCGCCTTCTGTCCTCGTCGTCGCCGTCGCCAGCCGACGTCTCTTTCCGCTCTCGCCTTGGCCTGCGACGACCGCTTATTTGTCTTGTTGCATTCGGTAATCCATTTTTGGCGACCCCCAGCCCCAAGCATCGAGACGGCAGATGTCGTCGGGTCACACCAGCTCGGCATAACCTCGCAACCGACGCCCGCAGCTGCTGTTCTTGCTGAGTTAGTCAGCATGCCGTTGCTACTTCGCCTGATCTCATTCCACTTTCTGGTGAGTCTCAATCCTTCCCTATCAATTTCTCTAACCCAAAAATGCGTAGATCACGTCATACCCCTTCGCGGTACGCTAGCTAGTGGTGTGCGTGATTCAGGTCCTCTGTTGCAATGCCTCTGGCGTGGTCGAAGTCGTCGTGACGTCATACTCAAATCCGGAGCACCGACTGGCCGATGGGACGTGTTGTGGCAGAGGCAACGGTCAGTGGTTCACAGTTCCGTCTGCTCGAAGCAAACCGAACACTTTTCTTCTCCGTTCAGGGCCCTCTGCCTGTCCGGGCGTCTGCAACACGTTCCTCCACGTCTGCGTCCAGCCCTACGTGCCGCCCCAGGAGCTGTCTCGGTCGAGAATCGACAGCGACTCCTGTCCCTACGGCTCGGCCACGACCGAGACGACCACGGACCGAGCGCTGGCCGCGTCTGGAATCGTCGCCAAGATCCCCTTTCAGTTCGGATGGCCCGTGAGTTGCTTTCTGCTACTACTTTGGGCGCATGCGCGTAACAGCACAGAAAGTGAGTGAGTAGTGACCTCGCCAATGATAGCGATCGGACGGGTTCGCGCCTGTCCTGACTCGTCACGTCCTGGCGTGTGTTGTTGTTAATGGGTTTGTCAAAGCTGTCAGTAGTAGCGCGGCGGACGCGTGTCATCCGTCGTCTCGTCACAATACGCGTCCGTCGGTCGTCGCGGTGCGTGTCGAGGCGCCGCCCCGACTACAGGCATTCCATTTGGCGCGTTTGCCTTTCTCAGTGCGCTCGCACACAGGCTGTCGCCTGTCGAGTCGACGACAAAGACATGGGGAGGTCTTCTTCTTCTTCTTCTGCTGTCGGCGCCACCGACGCGCATGCCGATTGCCGAGGAGTAACTCTCTCTCGCGCGCCGCGCGCTCTCTCTGTGTTGCTCGCGCCCGGTGTTATGGCGTCTCTGGAGCCAGCCGCCGCCGTCGACGCCATTGTGCGGCGCCGGCGGACCGAGGGCCACTCCGGCGCCAGCGTCTGGCCCAAGAGTCGAGAGACAATTTCGCGCGCCGATGCCCCTGCGCTGCGCCTGCCCTGCCCTGCGCTCGCGGACCGCACACAGTCTCGCGGCTAGCGATGGCGCCAACCGGACGCCGACGACGACCTGTCGGCGACGACGCTGCCGCCTGCCGAAATTTGCACTTCACGCGCCCGCCGTCGGCCGCTCTCGCTTTGAATTCTATTAGGCTCGACGAAATTGCTTTTTCACGCAGCGAAACTTCGACAATGGTGTGTCGGCGAAATTGGTCAGCTCAAGCAAGCTCGATAGCCTCAAAGCTGTATAGGTGGGGTTGCCAACACTGTAGCGAGCGAGAGTCTAGCTGGCGCCGTCGTCAACAGGGCCGACAGGTGGCTTTTCTCCTTCATCCCCAGGCCAGGGGAGGCGCTGTCGGCAAAGATGCGTTCGGGGCCGAGCGGCGCCGCTCATCGCCAAAGTGTGTTCGTTTCCGTTTTCCATACGGCGCGTGAATCACTCCGGTTTCCGAGGCGTCAGGGGCGGCTCGCCGCTTCGTCGTCGGCACATCGGGGAGAGGGGCTGCGCGCGCGCGCGCGTGTGCGCGCCCAGCAAATCCATATGCGTACGCGCGTCGTCCGGACCGCCCGCACGCAGGCGAATCAATCGCGCGCTTTGTTTCCACCACGGCTTTGGAGGGGAACGGAAACGACTCTTGCGTCGTTTGTAGCCCTTTTATTCTTTTACAAAAGGAAACAACTCCAAGGTTACGTTTGGCCGCAACACTTGAGAGGCAGGGCACAGCGTCGCGGTGTACAGTATGCAAATTGGACAGATTGCGAGGCGGCGTCTCCAGCGGAGAGGGCTTTTATCTGGCCCGCGTCTGCCATCCGTCGTCCGCGATTCGAGATTGAGAGCCGCTTTTGCTTTGAAGCGTCCGCGAGAGCTGCGCGACCCCCGCAGCGAGCAGCGCGCGCTAGTCAGCGTCGACATTTGTCAGCGGATCGCTCGGCGACGAAATGCCGTCTGTCGTCGTCGTAGCGCCCCTCAGCCTCCCTCGCGCCACTTGCAAAAGTCCGAGCGAGGCATGAACGCCGACGCGAGGGGCTCAGCCCAAGTGTGATTGCGTGACCACTCGCAAGCAACCAACCACTCGAATTATGCAACGATTGTGCCAACAACACGGGGCCGCTGAGCCGTCCAGCTGCTGTTGGGTGGGTTGGCCTTGTTCTCTGAAGAGGGCAGAGGTCGGAGAGGGCTGCTGCGTCATGCACGCACGCACGCGCGCGTGTCCCTGGACGCGAGGAGTGGCGCTCGCGATTGCTCCCTTGCAGAAATGAGTGCACCTGGTGTCTAGAATTACTGCCGTTCGTCCTCAAGAGAGCTGGGCAAACTTTGGCACTCGATGCCGTCTGGGCGGGGCAATTATTTCCTCAGGGCAAAAAAGAGGGGGGACGCGTGCCGCGGTCGCCTTTTCGCGCTCGATAAATAATAAAGCGCGGCGAAGAGCTCGCGGGCTACGAGCCAAGTGTAAAATTTATTCGCTGCGCCGCCGCCGACTCCGCAGATGTGCGATATGGGGCACGCCGTCGTGGTTGCTGTTTTGACTGCGGTGGCGGCTCGGGAAATTGCCAGCTGCTGGCCGACCGCCGGTCGTTTCGTCTCTTCTCGGTAATCGGCGGCGCGCCGCTTTTTGCCGCTGCGGCGGCGTGCGCCGCGCGCGCGCAACGCCGCAGACAATCCGGCGCTGAGAAAACGCCGACCCGACGTGCCGCCACCCGTCGCAGCAGCAGCAGCAGCGCAACACACCGATGTTCTTTTTCCTCAGCACTCGTAGTAGCGAGGAAGACAGCGTCTGACTCTGGAGGACGCCGTCGACGACGACGGAGAGAACTGCTAGCGACGGCGAAGACGACGGCTGGCCGTATGGTCGAGTGACTCGCATGGAGGAGTTCCAGATTCGGCGACCGCCACGGCCCTCCTGCCGCGTGAGAGCGCGCGGGCGCGACGTCAACCGCCTCAGTGAATGGAGGAGTAGACCAGCAATTTCAACCACCTGCAGGCGGCGGCGACGCCGATTTTCGAACGCTTCGCTGTTGCCGAACGTGGGAGCCGACCGACGCGAGTCTCAACGCTGCGGCCCACTTGTTCCTGATTATCTGCTTGTCTGTCTCGATCACCTGCCGCTGGCCCAAGTTCAATCTGGCCACGCGTCGTCGTGCGTCGGCGCCAGGGGCAGGACCGCGTTTCGTCAGTGGGCGCCGTCTGTCTGCGGAATGCGACGACGACGACGACGACTACCGCAGTGCCGCACGCTTTTCGATCGTGAGATCGTCAAACAAACGACGCGCGACCCACCAAAGCGGCGTTTCCCAAGTGTTGCGGCGTCGTGCTGCTGCTGACTCGGCCTAGGCGAGGGACGCTAACGCGAGAGGAGGAGGAGGAGGAGGAGGAGGGGGAGAGGGATGGGCGCGCCACGCGCACCCTCAAACTCAAGCGATTTCCCAGCAGTTGCAGTTTCGTCAAGGAGCCCCTCTATCGAGCTGCGGGCGGGGCGTGCGACCTCTTCTCGCTGTTGGCAGATGCGTCAGACTGCGTGCAGTGTTGACACAACAGATAGGTGCCGAATGCCGCCCACGCGGCGGCGCCACTGATTGACGGCAGCGTCCGTATTTGAGCAGCGCGCGTCATCCGACTGATCGGCAATACGATCGCCGTGATGCCATCCGCCGCCCACCTGGCGTCACTGAGGAAACGCAAAATTCAATTAAAAGGGCCGACAACCGAAAGCGCCACAATGCAACAAACACAGCACCAACAGTTTTGAACACGCATACAGGCGTAAAGAACATTTTCCCGGGTCGACGATTGCGGCTCATTCAGGGCTCGGCAACGGTGGTGGTGGAGCTGCGGCATCACGAGCGCGAGACGCGCAGGGACCGCACGGTGCTGAGGTCGACGCGCGCCCTCGAGCTCCGACCCTCGTCCCACGAGCCGCGGCGCGAGCGTGAGCCGTCGGCAGCCGTCGGCGCGGCGGTCGCCTTCGCCTACGACGTGCGCGTCCGCTGCGACGAGCACCTCTACGGAGACGACTGCCGCAGGACCTGCAGGCCGAGAAATGACACCATGTCAGAGCCTTTCTTTACCGTACTTGTTTTCTTACTGTGCAAAGTTGAACCTTGACGGTACTTTCTTTCTGTATGCAAATCTAGTTTTATGAACCGTATTTGAGAATTTACTTCTTGTTGGTATGCAAATTTAAAATACCGTATGTCAACGTAAAAATGTGCTGTTGTCCAATAGACTGTACGATTGTCGGTTTGTACAATGCAACAAAGCATTTACCGTATCTGATGAGTGCTAGGCCCAGTGTATTCTCGTGTCCGTTTCAGCGGTCACTACACGTGCGACGAGGAGGGCGAGAAGCGCTGCCTGGCGGGCTGGCGCGGCGCGCAGTGCAACGAGGCGGTGTGCGCCGGCGGCTGCGCGAACGGCTACTGCTCGGCGCCGGGCGTCTGCCGGTGCCAGTACGGCTGGCGGGGCGCGCGCTGCGACGAATGCGTGCCCTACCACGGCTGCAAGCACGGCTTCTGTCGGCGACCCTTCGAGTGCATCTGCCACGACGGCACGCGCTGGGGCGGCAGTCAGTGCGACGTCGACCTCGACTACTGCTACCGACACGCGCCCTGCCGCAACGGCGCCACCTGCGTGCCACGCGCACCGGCCAACTACACGTGCGAGTGCCCCAGCGGCTTCGCCGGACGCAACTGCGAGCTGCCCGCACAGGTGACGCAACCGAGCGGACCGAGCGTGGACGTCTCCACGAATTGTTGACGCATATTTAGAAGTCGGCTTGTGCGAGTACCGTCTGTGCCAACGGCGGCACTTGCGTCGTGACCGGGGAAACGGCGGACAGCTACCAGTGCATCTGCACCTACGGCTTTGCCGGCCGCTTGTGCCAGCGCGCCCTCCACGAAAGCCGACCGACCACGGAGAGTTTACCGAACACCGCCTCTCATCTCACCTATGGTGCGCAGCCGTGAACATTGGCTTTTGGAATGGACTGCACTCTGTGTCGTTCGTACATGTACATACGCACGTTGTAGACGTTTCAACCTTCACCACCGCTCTGCCGATTCCTGCCATGACGGGCAGTCCGTTGAGGAGCAGTTGCTTCTACGAGGGCGCCTATTACAGACACGGCCAAAGCTGGGACACCTTTGCCACGTGCCAGCGATGCGAGTGCACTCATGTAGGCACTATTGTTGAATTGGAATGTGGAGGCTTTGAAAAGACATGTACCTGCGTTGTTCCAGGGCGAATCCGTGTGTTCGAGCGCTGCCTGCAGTGCGGCCAACTGCCTCGACGACTTCGCCTGCTTTAAGGATCACGTATGTCGTCCTAGTCCGTTTTCACGTGCGCGTCGCCGTCGACTCCTACAATTGTCGTCTCCTGCAGATCTGCGAGTCGGTGACGTCGGGCGCCTGTCTGCGCGAGCCGTGCGTCGTGCCCTACGGCCGCTGCGTGCCCTGGCAGCTGCTCGAAGACAGCGGCATCCGCGACCGCTGCGTCGACCAGGGCGCCGGCAGCCCTGCGCGCGGATGCGCCGAGCTCTTCCTGCAGCTCGACCGCCAACGACTCCCCACCGTGCGTTCGCGTTGCCGCGTCCCGCAGCTTGCGTGCTATTTTGGTGCGGACGACTTTAGGGCGCCATGGTCGAGCACGTCTGTCATCACATCACGCTGATGTTCCTCACGCAGGGACTCGACACCTACAAGGCCAACTGTCAGCTCGTCTCGCCCAACCCAATACTCGTCCGCGTCCGACTGGTCCGTTGTTGCGTATTGCTGACGAAAAGAGCTAGCTACAGTGCGACCGCGTTTTTTTGCAGAGCTCCATTCAACCTGACGATTCGCTGGGCCAGCTGCAGGCGACGCTGGCGTCCCGCTTGCTGCGCAACCAGACCGTCAGTCCCGTTCTTGGCAGCGTCGTGGGCGTCACCAGCTCCTTGGCGACTACGCAAGCCCATCCCGCGTCGCGGCCGACTTTGAGACCGCCTCCTCGTCGGCCCTACTATCCGTCGGCGCCGCCCACTCTGCCGGACGGCGGGAGGCGGACGGGTCCGGGCAGCGGTGACGGCGGCTCCGTCGACGCCGTCGGCTGGGCGGTGTTGACGACGGGCGCGCTGCTGCTGCTGCTCGTCCTCTGCATGGTCCTCCTCATACTGGTGGTCGTCGTGCTGCTTCGCCGCCGCTTCTTCGCCGACGGCCTCCTGCCTAAGACGGACGACCGCCGACTCGGCGCCGACTCCGCCTCCTCGGCCAGCGCCGCCGCCGTCTACACGCTCGAGTGCGCCACCCCGCCGCCGCCCTACACGGCGCGCGACCAACAACGCGCGCCCGGTCGGGCCCGCTGCCTCGACCTGTCGACCCTTGGGCCGGAAGCCGCCTCCGGTAGCGTCGCCTAGAAAACATTCTCTCCTCGATTATGGAGAGGCTCAAATTTTGTTTCTACCTAGATTGCCTTGTTGAAGACGGAGTGGGCAGAAGAAGTCCGCAGCTGAGGGTCGACACGCTCGTCAAGGAGGCGGCGACGGGCGCGCCGCTGCGCGTGGTCGACGAGCAGGACGCGACCGTCGACGTCTGGCGGTTGGACAGCGGCGCCGACCGCTGGCGTCACCGCGTCCTCGTCTCCGCCCCCAGCGACGCCGCCGGACAACGCGCGGCGTCTCGGTCGAAGGCCGCCGTCTCCACGGAGAGCGTAGACGAAATGGAGGCCTCCATATGACACTCTACCGAGGAGCACTCACAAGACACCAGCTGCTATATGACGCCTCTCTTTCTCTATCTGTCTTCCTCTCATTCGCGTTGTCTTCCGCATAATATCTCTCTCGCGCGCGCGTTTGTACGTGTGTTTCCCTGAACTACGTGTGGAGACGCACATTTCTCCCCCCCCCACAACGAATCTGTGATCTGCAGCTTTGACCTAGCTAGCTATTCTATACCTGGATTCGCGATCCCCCACCTGGGTATGTACGTACAAGCAGCAGACTCGCGAGGCAACTACTACTGTACGTACCGTATAGCTACATGGGTCAGCTGAGCGCGGAGTGACCACATTGTCGCGCGCTCTCCATCTACACCGTTTCGTCTGCCTCTCTTCTCTCTGCGTCTGTCGTCGCGCCGTCGTGACGCAGACGTTCACCCTCGTCGTCCTGTACCCAGCTGTAGGGCAGGGCGTGCTAGAAGTCTCCCAATACTGGACACATCTTTAAGCCGAATCTGCTGTTGGGCTCCTCCGCGATCTTCTCGCTGTCTCTCGCTCGACCGTTCTCTGTTTGTTGCTCGCTCGTGGCGTGATGAATATCACTTGTTGGACTACCAATCGTTGTCTGGCGTACGACGCGTGTCTCTACCGATTTCTTGTGGCTGGCAATCATTATCATACGCTTCCTGAATTGACGCCTTGCCGAGACAACTATGGGACAGAACACAGTCAGCTTCTTATTCGTCTTCGCTGCTGAAGACGAGTGCATTCATCCGTCGCCGGCACAGATGGTGTCTGCGCTGAGCGCTTTATAGCGTGTAACGTACAACGTTGGTTTTCCCTCCCAGACAAGAACAGGCAAACCTGGGGTCGGGCGGGAGGGTGACAGTCAGCATGTCTGTCGTGCTGCTGCTGCTGCTGAATCATTCGCACCGAACCAGCCTGTGTCGGAGACGGAATCGAAGTTTTAAAGCATTGTGAATATTTTCGGCTCTCTTTGCATTTCGTTAAAACTACCTGAAATCAATCCTTGGCGCTCTACCTTTATAGATTCGCTCATACCGTAGTCAGGATTGGGCTACTGTGGGCGCCTGACCATTGGGAACGGCTGCGTCTCGTCTAGCGGTGGGCGGGCGCGTCGTTGCCTCACGACTCGGCCAATAGCCGTTCGGGCGAGTGGCGAGAGGACGGATTGGGCGCGCGCACTCGGCTCGGCGTTGCCGGCCACTGCGCATGCCCGTCCTTTCGTTTTCTTCTGTCTGGAAAGACGACGACGCCTCGTCTGCCGCTCCGCCGACCCTCCCAGACGCCGCGCTTTCTTCTCGCCTATCCGCGATAAAGAGAAAAAGGAGAGAGGGAGGGAGAGAGAGACAAGGAGAGAAGGAGAGGAGACTGTGACACCGAGTAAGCAACTCTGGCCGGCCGGCGGCAACTTCAAAGGGAGTTATCGCCACGGGATTTTGCTAAGGACTCTGCCACCGGCCGAGCGGACGCTTGCACGTCACCGTCGGCACCGGGCACAGTTTCGACTCGCGCGGTCCGCAGCGGCATTGCGCAGTTGGGCAGTCAGGGAAGGGCGGCCTGGACAAGGAACATTCAGCGCTCGCGATGCCGACCCGCTACCGCACTCTCCTGAAGCTCACGGTGCTGCTTCTGCTCTTCGCTTCCGTCGAGACGATGCGACGCCCGCGACTGACGGTGAGCACTTATCTCTCTGGCCAGCCTGCGCGTCTAGTTCCGCGTCCAGCTCTGCGTGTGTGCGCGCGTGCGTGCGTGCGGACGTTCTCGCGTCTACGCTCCACAGACCACGGCTATACTGCGCCAAAACAACGTTGGTCGGAGAGAGTTGTTTGCTCGCCAGACGACGACGACGACGACGACGACAAGCTGTGGGGGCCGACGCTTCGACGACGATTCATCCATCGCTTTTTGTTCTTTACTCGTAGACGCGTTCCAGCTGCTGGTCCCTGGGCCGCTACCTATGCACACCTATGTACCACGCACTTTGCACTGTACATGAAAGCCGGCAACTTGGGTGCTGGTCTCGGGCTGCTGTTTTGTCGCAAAAAAGCTGCACAAGTCGCGGCCACTTGTGCACCCTTAGTGCGCAGTGGCGACGTGATGACACACTGGCGGCGTTTGTCGTCGCGCTGCTCGCGGGCGCCCGACTTTGCAAACAGATTCGGCAGGTAGTAGTCTGCCTTTGTTGCTTTTCACGGTCGCCTATTTTTTTTGTCGGCGCGGCGCGCACCGGAGGAGAGACATATGGGCGCAGTCGGGTAGATTGGCACAGCGCCATGCTTCCACGTGGGTCGGTCGGCGGCGGCACCGGCGGCGGGGCGAGCAGGCGGCCGGGCGACGAAACGAAGTTAGACGCGGCGACGCCGTCTCGGGTGACGTCCCAGGCGCTGACTCAGCGGAAAGGACTGAGCGGAAACAAAGGAAGAGCCGCCGCGGCTAATTCTGGTGGCTCCGCCTCGGATTGGCTCGTCAGAGAAAGGCTAACGACCGGGGCCGCTTGCGCGAGTCCGCCACTCTCATGCCACCCTGAATGAAACACTCCGTCGAGTGGCCCAATTGGCACGGATGTCGCGCCAAAAATAGGCACGCACTCACTTATGCCGCCCAGCACGCCATCTACGCCCACTCGGCGCACGGTCTCGCGAGTGCAATTCTCAAACCGATCGAAACCGACGCGGGACAAACGACGCCCGAACTAGCCAGGAAGAGACTTAGACGCGTGGGCCCGGCCTTCTCTTGATGAATGACGCAGCCGACACCGCATTATCACTACAGTGGTTTCCTCAAAAAAGGCCTTCTTTGCACACCAACGCACGGACAGGGACGCACGCCTGTTCAGACGCCCCAAGAGGTGTTGGCGACGCGCTGCGACGAGAGCTGCGACGGCGACAACAAGTCCATCGTGTGCGGCAGCGACGGCCGCGACTACGGCGACAGGTGCGCGCTCGAGGAGACGCGCTGCTCGGGAGGCCAAGGCAAGGCACACCTCCGGCTACACAGGGAGGGGTCCTGTCCTGGTCAGTGCGTCAGGCAGGCAGGCTGCAGCACGTGCAGTTCCCGTGCACCGCAGCCGAGAATGGAGCGTCTCACGTCGTCTCTAGCGAACGAGCGATGCCGACTGGAGCGTGCGTTCTGGACAAAAGTGCGACGCGCCACCGCCGACAACGACACATTTGTGCCGACCTGCAGACGAGACGGCTTCTATTATTCGATTCAGGCGAGGGAGCCTAGGCCGTAACTTTTTTAGTCGTAGTCCCAGTCGTTAACCACATATGCCGATCGTTTCAGTGTCTACAAGCCACAGGTGTCTGTTGGTGCAGCACTCCCGAAGGCGAACCCGTGGCGAACTCTTCAGTTTATCAACAGAAACCAAATTGCGGTTAGCGACTTATCTGTTGCGCGTGCGGATTCGACATGTCTAGTATAACTTTGATGGCGGTATAGGACGACATAGGAAGCCACGATCTATGCGACGTCGACGTCGACGACGACGTAGAAGTGCGTCGCGGCTAACGCTACAATATTTATTTGCAATTATAAAAAAAGTGTTCTTCAGGATGCACGCCCCGACACCAATCGCGCTTCAACAGAAATTTTCTGAAGTTGCTAGAGGACGAGTACAACAACACGATCGAGCGTCCCTCCACAGGTCGGGCAGTTGACGTCATTTTCTTTTTTTTTCGTTCCTCGAGCAGTCTCAACGACGCAGGCGGGCTTCGGAAGTGGGCGCTGGCGCAGTGGAAGTTTGCGCAGCTGGACGCGAACGGCAACGCCGACGGCCGTCTGGGTCGAGGCGAGGTGCGCGCCCTGCGTCGCCTCCTCCGCCGCCACGTGCGGCCGCGCCACTGCGCCCGCCGATTCTTCCTCCGATGCGACCGCAATCTCGACCGCTCGCTCGACCTCGCCGAGTGGAACGCCTGCCTGGGAGAGGGACTCAGCGGTGCGCTCCCCTTCCTCCCTCCCAGCCCTCCCTCCCTCTCTGTCTTGTGTTGTCTCAAAAATCCCACGAAATCGATGAGAGGTTGACCTACATTCCAGTTCCGGGCAGTACAGTACGTACTTTTCCTTCGAGAAATACATACATAATCCTGCTTGGTTCAAGCACGTACATACACATAGATCTCAATGCACCTTCATCTCGTTTTTAAGAGCAGCTCTTTGTGTGGATCCAAGGTTGCGTTTTGTCTCGTCGTTTGCTTTTTCTTCGCCATTTGTCCGTACATTCCTTCCGAGCCGCTGATGCTTCTTGCCCTCCGCTTTTGCGCCTCGAGTCTCCCTTGGATTTCGGTGTACGCTTTGGCCGTGGACGCGCTTTTGTTGTTCAGACGAAGCTCGGAGTCTGCTCGACAGCAACAAGTCGCAATCGGTCGGCACCGACACGAACGCGCCTACGTCAGCAGTCACTTCTGCCGCGGACGGTACCGTCGATGCACTGAGGGCCCATTGCGCTTGGCTCGCGCTTCTGGACTCGCCTTGCCTCTTCGCTTGTGCACCCCACGGTGCCGTCATTCGGTTCAGGAAACGACTTCCAAGTCGAAGACAACGGCAAGACTTTCAAACCCGCCGCTCCGACGAGGCGTGAAGTTGCGACTGCGACTACGACGCGGCCACTGCCCGTCGACTGCCAAGCACAGCTCACAGCAGCCGTCGAACACAATAACCCAGTCGTGCCCATCTGCCAAGACGACAACCCAAAGTAGAGGGTTTCAGTCGCACTAGTGCATTCAGGTATCGGGTCGGTGCGCGCATTTTTAGGCTCTACGAAAAGGTGCAGTGCAACGGGCCAATGAACGCCTGTTGGTGCGTGGACGAAGCGACGGGCGAGTATAAGGGGGTCAGCCGAAAAGTGGGCGAGACACACGTTTGCCATACCAAGAAAAACCGCATCCCGCGAATCAAACGTAAGTGCGCTGTGTGTGCGTGCGTGCGTGTGTGTGTGTGTGTGTGTGTGTGTGTGTGTGTGTGTGTGTGTGTGTGTGTGTGTGTGTGTGTGTGTGTGTGTGTGTGTGTGTGTGTGCATGTAGGCGTGTGTGCGTGTGCATGTCACAGTTTTTCAGGTTGTCCGTGGAGGAGGCAGAAGCGGTTCTTCATGCGGCTCTTCCAGCTCATGAAGTCGGAGATGATCATGCGTCAGCGCGACGGCGAGCTCGACCGCCGTCTCGCTCGCTCGCACGGCCGTCGGGGCAGCGGCCGGGCCGCTCGGAAGCAAGAGCTCGCCGCCATGTGGCAGTTCGGCGCCCTCGACGCCAACCACGACCGCGTGCGCGTGCTTCTCCACTGGGTCAGCCAGGCTCGCGTTGCTCTAGGCGTACTCGCTGCAGGTGCTGGAGAAGACCGAGTGGCGTCCCTACCGCGTGATGCTCGTGCACAGCTATCGGCGGCGAGGCGTCAAGCGCTGCGCTCGCAACTTCATCCACTTCTGCGACGCCGACCGCGACCGGCGCATCGACGAGCGCGAGTGGCGCAACTGCACTGTCAAAGGTGCGCCGCGTCCCCACACACCTAAGCCCCCATTACGTGCGCCCGTTTCAGCTATGCGACTGACCATTCTCGCTCCGACGCTCGTCAAAAATCCATTCGAACACACGTTGACCAGCGGCTTCTGATGTCTGCCGTCACGCGCAGCGCAAAGCGTACTTGTACGGGCACATGCAGCCGAGAGTACAAAGTTACCGTACATACCTGGCGTGTGTGCAGTGCAACGTCACCGTGTCTGTATGCGTACCGTACCTGCGCTGATTGGCAGACCTCGACTACTGTACGCTGCTACTTGCTGCTGCTGACCGCGCGGTGTGTTCTGCGGCGCGTCTCTGTTCGTTCAATCCGTTGACGCGCGTTTTGCTTGTGCCGCGTGCGAAGCTAGCCGCTGGCTAGTGTACCTTTTTCTGGCGACCGAGCGCGTTTATTATTGCGTTTTGTTGGGTGTCGCTGTTGGCGTGGCAACTGAGAGAGATACGAGATGCCCCTTCTCATAAGAGCTTTACAGCTGTGTTTATGACGACGACATCGCTGCTATACCTATATGTGAATGCGCTTTGTCGTATATGGATGGTATATGCCGCTCACACGTCGCTCTGATGCTTTGCGCCGCCTGCGCTAGCTAGACAACTACATGTACTAGGTACAATATATATGTAGGTCCATACGAGTACGTACGATGAACGATTCGTGTCGCTGTATACGGTGTTGTATTGTGTAGGGGCCGCTTGTTTGTTGACCGTGCGCGCTGTTCAAACGAAGACACAGGCTGCATTGTTCATCAAAGCTCCCACTGATGACGCGGTTGTCCTATGCAGCTGCTCTGCTCTCAAAATCTGTCAAACTTTTTTTCGCAGAGGCATTCACGCGAAGAACAGAAAAAAAGAGCATACGGTAGCAAGCCTTGCCAAATGTTTGCCTTGCCTCTAACTTACCGTAACCGTTTTACGACATGAACATTTGACCGGAACATCACAAGTTTTTACTGCGCGATTATGGCTGACTGTAAAAATAAAGCACGAATGCGGAATTATTGTAAAATTAAAAAAAACACAAAACACATGCTAACTACTGGTTTTGGGGCCAGCGCGGCTCATTGTTCTACTGGACAAGCGGGGGCGGAATTGTAATTTTACCGCTTTTTTGTGGGTGCGCCGGCAGAAGAAAAGGTCCCTTTTGTCTGAGCGCGGCGCGCGCATCGCTCAAGAAGACGCCCCGGTGAATCAACTGCCAATTCAATTTTTCCGTCACCCGCTACGACGAGACGGCGGCTGTATGCGCGCCCAGAGAATTCCCTGCGCTCGTCTCGTGTTGGCGCGTTGCGCGTCGCCGCATTGTCTTGCTTGGCCTGACGTCCACAGTCGGCTGCTGCTGAGACGAGGCGACGGCGTCCGCTGCTATGTATGCGTTTGCGTTGGTGGAATTGGATTTGAGACGGCCGGTTGGCCCGTGCGGTAGGCGACTTGCGCGAGAGCTCCCGCTGCGCCTCGAGAGGTTGCTCGCTTGCCTGGAGAAACCGAGCACTTGCCAGCGCCTGCCGTCGAGAGCCGTCCTCCGACTCGGCCTCGAGTGCCGCGTGCGCGTGCGCCGGCGGCGGACCGATCGCCAGACGATTGTCGTCGACGGTCCGACTCGCATGACGTCTTTTGCTTGGGCCAGTTTACAGAGAAAGGTCCAGTGAATCCAGCGCGCTCCACATTTCCTTGCGCGCGCTGGATGCTGAGTCGCCAGCGCCGCCGCCCGTTCGCTCCAGCGTTTTCGTTTGTTGGCCGTGACAGCAAGGCGATCGCTCGGCACTCGCGCGCGCCCGCGCCGCCGCTCTCGCTCTCGCTGAGCACACGCACGCGCGCCCCAGTGTGCGCACAGAAGCGCACTCACGCACGCACGCGCACTCTTGAACGGCAGCTGCTACGACTGTGGCGGCGCGCCGCCGCCGCGCCTCTCGGCCACTGAACCCCCGCGCCTCTATTGTGAGCCACCTCCCTCTCTCTGCCCCACCTAGCGTTTCTCAATTCCATGACACGAAAAATGTGTAACTGTCACGACGACCGCGCGCGCGGCCAGGGGTGAGTGAGTGTGCCCTCTTTGGCAGGCGGCCGACGAAGCGGCGGTGCGCTTTCGTTTCGTTTCGAGATTTAAATCTCTGCTCGGTTGCGTAAAGTTAGGGGGAGGCGAGGCCACGCCGGCGCGTTGCCTCAGCGCAGTAGCCCAGATTAGAGGGGGGAGAAGCGGAGGCGATCGCGAAACACACCGAGGAGAGGATGTCGAGGCGCGGCGCGCTCGACGCGACGATGTTCTACGACGACGTTCTAGAGCTGCCGCGCGACGCGTACGCCGAGGAGCCGTCCGACGGCGCCTTCGACGCCGCCATGTCCGGCCAGAACTCGCCGCGAGACTACTACTTCCATGGCACGCGACAGCTCGGCACCAACAGAACCGCCAATGGTAGGCAATTCACCATGCAACATGCACATTTGCATGAGCAATACGTGTGGACAACAAATGCTGTTTAACTGTTTTAAAATATACATGTGCACAAATGTTGCTCTCAATGCACACTTGATACAGTATGGCAAACGAATTTCGAGGAACTAAAACGGAGTGCGAATTTTGCGTGTACATTATTTGCATATTGTTTGTAAATTTCATATTTTTGTATGATTTTTTGCATGTAAAATTTGCATATTTACACATATATTGAGAGTACAAATTATGCGCATATGAATATCGATCAACAACAAGCAAGCAAGCACAGAAAGAAAAACAATAGTTCGGACAACCGAAAAAGCGGCCGACATTTGAAAAACTCGGGCGCGCGCATCGTCAGATACCTAGTTGGGTTCTGCGCTGATTCGTAGACCCTGAATCTGATATTTTAGCCATAACTGCCACACACACCCACTCACAGCTAACGTTGGAAGGGTGGGCGAGTCGAGGAGAGGAGGTTGGCAGTTCAGGTGGAGTGGTGGGCGGCGAGGACTTCTACTCTCAGCAGAAGCAGCCGGGCCTGCACAACAGCTCGAGCTATCAGCAGCAGCAGCACCAGAACGGACACCACCACCATCACCACTCGGAGCGCAGCAGCCACCACCACACAGGCGGCAGCTACGGCGGTGGCGGCGGCACGGCGACGAAGCTGGACGCGGCCGGTTACTTCTACGAGGCGGATCCGGTGGTCGACAGCCACGCGGAGTATGTGGGCGACCGCCTCTACTACCAGCCGCCCGCCTCCGAGAAAAACCAGCCCACGCACCTCGTCGTCGAGGCAAAGGTGGCGACCGCACTCGCAGTTTCTTGCAACCGCAACGCATTCCTTGCAGAAAGAGAGGTCGTCGAATTCTCTTCTCATGTGGTTGCTGATCGCCCTGCTTGTGATTCTCGCTGTCGCCCTCATCGTCGCCTTGATCGTCCTCTTCACCACGGGCAAGACGGGACTCTACGGCGGCACCGTCGGCACCGGCGCCACTTCCACTTCTCAGGCGCTGACCAACGTGCGTCGTCGTCAATCGTCACAGCTAAATGGCCGCTCGTTGGAACGTGTCCCGCTGTCTGCTGCAGGGTGGTCGTTCGCCGCTGCCGTACGTGTACGGTCCGCAGGCTTTCGTCAGCGTCGACCGCGACCAGTCGGCCACCGACTTGGAGAAGAACCCGAGCTACGTGTTGACAAAACTCAGCCGGCTCGACACCAAGGAGCCGATCTGCCTCTTCGACACCACTTACCTCGTGGGAGACCGCACGCCCGAGCATCGACTGGCCGCCTACGAAGAGGAGCACATCGAGGGCGCCAGCTTCTTTGACTTGGGCGAGTGCTTCGTCTAAGGCACAGCACGACAGTGTCGACTGTTTGGCGACAGTGTCGACGGTTCTGTTCAGAGATGCTGACGTCAGCGGACGGCGTGGTTAAGCGCATTCCGCTGCACCCGCTGCAGGCGCAGAACCGTTTGCGCGGCACGGGCATCAGTCGCGATTGCCACGTGGTCTTCGTTGACCACGGCGAGTCGGCTAACGCGGTGATGACGGCGACGTTCGCGTGGTGGCTCCTCAAGCTCTACGGCCACCCGCGCGTCTCCATTCTGGACGGCGGCCTGCGCCAGTGGAAGCACGAGGCGGCACTCGCGGACGCCTACAAGGTGGCGCGTCGGCAGCGCAACCCGGTGCCCGAGAAGCGCGGCGACTTCGTGGCCGCCTACCGGCCCGAGTACAACATGGTCATGGAGGACGTGCTGGCCAACTTCGAGACGGGCCGCTACGCGCTGCTCGACGCGAGGCCGCCCGACCAGTACCGGGGCGCGACGAAGCACGCGGACGCGAAGATGGCCGGCCGGATCCGCGGCGCCGTCAACGTGCCCATCTCGGCGGTGACGAACGCGCGCGGCGCGGTCAAGGAGGCGGCCGAGCTGCGGGACATCTTCAAGCGGGCCGGCATCTCGGGCGCCAAGCCCGTCATCGTCTACTGCAACACGGGCCTCCAGGCTTCCGTGCTCTTCTTCGCCCTCCGTCGCGTCGGCTACAGCGCCACCGTCTACAACGGCGGCTGGCTCCAATTCTCCCACAACGCGCCCGACCAGTACAAGACGAGCGGGCCCGCCCGCAACCCCACCACCGCCGTCGCAGCCGCCGCCTCCAAGCGACGCCGACGCTGACGACTGGTCTCCCCACTAGACGGAGCTTCTGCCTGGTGTCCACTCTTCTTTTACGACTGAGTCATGTCGCTCAAATTAACATGTCGTATTCCCGAGAATATCGCGTGTGGACAGTCTTGCAGATGTGCGCATTGTAGACTAGTGAGTCAGAGTGATCGCCATAACTATCCAGCCAATAACTATCCGGCAATTATCCAGCCCCTTCGTGAGCCCGCAATAGAGGTCGTCTGAGCTGCTGTACTGCTGTGCCCTCGACTCGAGTGAGCGCCAATGAAGTTTATTCTTCTCCGTTTATTGACGACGCGCACGTGGCAGCGCGTATTTGCACTTCACTACGCGGAAAATTTCGCCGAATTTTCGCCGAAATCTCGTCGATGCGCAAACCATCGCAAATTTCAATTTGAAACGGCAAGAAGCGGCTGCGGCTGCTTCCTCGGCCTCCCTCTGTCTCGGCCTGGTGGAATGACTAGGGGGGGGGGGGAGAGAGGCATCCGCGCCTGTTGATGACGCCCGGTGTCGTGGCGAGGACCTCTCTTCCTCGGGGCCGAGCTCGGACCGCGAGCGGTCAAGCGGCAAGCTAGTGAGGAGTTGGTCACAGTAATCACAGTTGGGCACGAGAGGCTCCTGGGGCCCTGAAAGCTGGCCATTACGTCACGTCGGTTAGAGTTACCGCGATTCCAAACGATGGCCAAGGGCGTTGCGGGGCCGTTGCCACCTGCACGGGCCTGGACCCACCCCAACCCCAACCCTCCTCCTTTCTCATCTTGGGCTTGGGGCCAGGCAATGGCCGAGTTTGCTGTTCCAGAAGCGTGAAGCGGAGAGACAATTACGAGAAGCCTGTGCGTGCGCCAAATGCTCTCGCTCGCTGATGCTCGCTTGAGTCGGGACTGCTGCCAGCAGCCCAGAACAGTGCGTAACGTGTTACTATTATGGCGTTGTCGTCGACGCCGCCAACGCGAACCACGTCTTGTTTGATCTGAATCGGTCATGGTTTTGATGTCTCTGTGTGTCGCTGGAGACGCCAGCTAGACTGTCCATCGCATGTTCAAAGAACAAACTTAAAACCACATGCAGCGTGCATGCGAAATGCGCCGTGTCTTTTCGTTAGCTACTACCTTCTGATCAATCACTCTGTCTCAACAGCTTATCGTCATCAGCTTTGAATTTATCAAGCACTGCAAAGGCACCCTCTAAGGTACCACAATGCAATAGTGAAGTGTTGATTTCCAGTAGTGAAGTGTTAACGCACCCGTGGCAGCGGCTAGCAAGCGCACGCTGCCCACTGCAGTGGATCGATTGCACACTGCACAGGCGCGCGCCTCAATGCGGCCTGTGAGGCCACTTTCTCGCTTCTTCACTATGCAGGCCAGCATCCCTAGCGGAACTCGACTCATCGGCCTTTTGAAAGTAGGTCTGCTTCTGCTGGTCGTCGTGGTCGTCGCCCTCCTTGTCGACATGGACTCGAGCAGGCAAATGGCGACGCGACTCAAAGGATCTCTACACTCGGCCGTAGTTCAGCGGCTCACCTCCCCTTCGCTCAATTGCGCAGGGCGCGAGCGCGTCGATCTCAATAAGCTGATGAGCTTGGGCAAACGTCTGGTCGCCGCCCATCGCTCCGCAAGAAGTGCCAGAACCATTCGGCAATTGACATTGGCGTTCCATGAATTGTCGCAAATGCTCGACGGCGCCGTTTTGGCGTCGAACGAGACGGATCTGCTTATGACACACGGCGGCACGGGAGATAGACTGAACACGACAGCGGGCCGGCTTCCAGATTCCTGTCCAGAGTGGTTTCCTGGAATGAGATACGGATATCCCTATTACGACGTTGGCTATATGCCGCATCCGAATTGCACATCAAAGCCTGTCGCCGAACTAGTATCCGTCTTGCTGCTCAGCCGTTGTAATCAGTCGCCTGTTGACGTCAGAATGGCCGATCAATTTCGAATGCTGTATCCTAACATTACCCTAGTATTGGGCGGCTGTCAAGACGGATTGAAGGTAAACTGTGCGTACGTGATGTAAAGATTTTGCACTTTTCCTAGTGTCACTTTTCCTGCTGTCATGATTCCAGTCAACGTCCACTCCTGCGGCGTTAGTTGACGTGCTGCCGTACAATGCAAGCACAACAACCGAAGGCGAAATTTGGAAAAGGATGCTGCAAAAAGTCAACACTAAATACGTGCTCTTCAGCAAGGATATGGAGTGGTTCAATAATCAATCTGCTCTCGAGCGTCTCATCAGAATGATTGATTATGGGAAAGCAGAGTTAGCAGGTTCGCCCTTGGTAGCGCAGTGCGTGACGTTTGGCTTTACGGTAGCTTTTCCGTGCAGGAGGCAGCTATCGTTTCCGCGACGGCAGGTGGTTTCGCGGAGGTCTTCAGTTCTCTATGAGAAATTACACGGTGACCTGGCAGGACAGCTACGACATGGCCTACAATTCGTGCATATACGCCGACTACATCATGGGTCCGCTTCTGGCGAAGACCGAGCTGTTCTTGACCAGATACCCACTCGATCCGCAGCTGACGGGCGAATCCGTGTTTGCCGATCTGTTCTTTCGACTTTCAGCTGACAACAGGTGAATTATTACGAACATGAGACTATCCTTTTAGCACGCATTACAGTGTACAGTGTTGTACAGTGTGCGGTGTACAGTGCAAGTCATAGAACGTCAAGCAAGCAGCCATGCAAGCCAAACGTCCACTTTGAGGCAGTCGTCTCTTGTGTGCCCGGATGTGATGTTTTATTCGAGCGACAACGAGCTTCACACAAACCAGAGAGGATCGTGGCTGCCTCTGCTGAGAAAGCACGAGCTGAACAAACTGGTCTTCACCAATGGTCACTCGTATCAGTACTCATGCCGTGAAACCAACACAAAATGTTGGAAGCGAGCTGGTCTTTTGGTGCCCGTCTGCTGCATCCAAGTGCGTCTCTTCGTGTTTGTACACTCAGAAGCTTCAACTCGAAGTGAGGTCTTTCAGGAGCTATCCGATGCCCTCATACACTTGGCCGAAGAGACGGAAAACGCAGGCATACAAGTGGAGCTGATTGAAGGAACAATCATTGGAGCCCTCAAGGTATGGCTACATACCGTGTGTACATAGGTACATAGCATGTCAGCTAAGGTACGTACGTACATGTAGCTCTGAGTGCCATGTACCACCTTGTAGGTGATATCCACTAAGTGCATAGGTAGGTATCATGTACAGTGTACACTCCGCGTACAGGTAAAGTATCTATGCGCCTAGGTAGGAAATGAAGAATAAGCGTGCAGACAGACACATACCCCATTGGCATTTAGCAATATGGCGTTCTTTCATGGGAAAGGGACGGCGACGTTGACTTCTCTGCGTTCAACGTGTCAGCTCTCAGATCTCTGAAGAAAAAGTTTGAGAAATCCGGATACAAGCTTGTCGAGATCAAGCCAACGACGAAGAAATGTTTGGCAAGTGCGCTTCTGTAGTCTACCGGCCAAGGCGAGTTAAAACTCCATTTTAGAAGAATGAGTTTAAATGCGGCTACTTCGAGCTGCACACCAAGCACTGGCGCATACAAATGTACGGGTTCACCCGCTTGGGATTTGCATTTAAAGATTCATTGCAAATTGCAAACAGAACAAAGGTATTTTACCGTATTTATTTTTAAATTTTTTTTTCAAGTTTATGCAAATTCCGCTGCAGGTGCTGGTAAATGGAAAGTGGATGACAACGTTACATAGTCCGGCGAAAAATGTTAGAAATCAGTACATGGATGACATCTTTGAACACGTCGAGCACTGGGGAACGCTTGGTATGCGATGGAGAGAACCAGTGCAATTTCTTTCCTCATTTCTATGTGAACGCTCGTGTCATGACAGGCTTCAAGACGGGATGGGTCGAGGTGCCAACTGGCTCATTCGCGCCTTGTCCACGGCCAGGCTTCCACGGCTGCCTCGACAACTATTTGCCCGTTGGCAATTCTCAATTCTCAGAGAGATGCTTGTGACGAGTTCTCTGGTGCACTGTCTCCCACTGTTTCTGTTGACAAAGGACCGACTCCGCATATCGTGTTCGCAGCGTGGAACACACACACTCAGCAGTGATTATGGGAGGCCTATTTACGACGTGTCTGCCTGCAAAATGGGTAGTGTTGACATATATAGGTCTAAGAATTGACGATTAACCTTCGGCCCCCCCCAAGCTTCTAATGGTTCCAAACGGGTGCATGGCGCATACCTATACCGCGAGTCGCGACTGCCTGTATGTGTCGCCTGTCGACTAGGAGAATGCGCCATAGGCCTGCACAGGCGAATGGGCACTCTGCATAGTGCGTTCGTGTACGCCTCTGCCCTTTTCCTGATGCGAATCAACGTCAATGCGTGGGGGTGTTGGCGCGACGACGGCCGTCGCGTTGCGACGACGCGCACGCAAAGAGAGCGAGCGACCTCCTTCCCACATTACCACACATAGGTAGAGGTGTAGCCTAGCAGGCAGGTTGAGCGACTGACTGCGCTACGTAAAAAAAATCCCTAGTGCAATAATGCTTTCTCTGATTGTCGTCGCCGTCTTCGTCGTCTGTGCTTATTTTCTCTATGTCGACCTGCAGCTTCGAGTGCCGGACAACCTGTGCAACTGGCATTGGGTGCAGGCGACCGAGTGGGTGGTCCGCTGCATCCACATGAGACCTGTGTTGCTTGATTTGTTGCAGTGATCCATATCTTTCCGATGTGACCACGGAGCAATGTGCCATTTAGGTCGTCGTGCTGGGCTGGTTCGACATCAACTACAAGGTTGCGTACGAGCAAAGCTTGTGTTCCCTTGGCAACTGCGTGCTGAGACTTCTCAACAAGCGGGATCCTTCTGTTGAGATCTCCAAAACAGAGTTTGACGGCGTTCCAGTTGATATTTTTAAGCCTAAGAATGTGGCGCAGTCAAGATGCACCATTTTCTATTTGCATGGAGGCGGATTTGTTCTTGATTTTGCAGGTAAACAGATTTTTCTAAAATTGGTTCTAATATCAACGCCAGACACGCAGCAATTTAGAGCTTTACAAACCCACTGCCGTTCAATTGGCCAAGCGTCTGGATTGCGTTGTTGTTTATGTACAGTGAGTGTTCAGTTATGAGAACTGCACCACGCTAAAACGCATCAAATGCTTTCTTTTTAGCTACCGTTTGTCGCCAACTTATACTTTTCCGGCGCCTGTAGTGGACTGCGAGAAAGCAATTCTTCACTACTTGACTATTTGCAGAGACGAATACTCAGCCGATCCGACTAAATATGCATTCGTTGGCGACAGTGTAGGAGGAAACCTGTCGGCTATTATGACGCAGAAAATGCTAAAGAAGCCAACATTGTCGCCGCCTACGGTTAGATGTCTCTTGGCATTAGCGTCCCGTATTGGTGGGCTGGAGGGTTACTTGCGCACTGCTTCCATCAGGCGGTGGCTCTGATTTATCCTGTGACTCAGCTGTTCGACTGTCAGAGTCCGTCGCATCAGATCTGCACGCGACTCTACGGCCGCACGGCCCTGCTCTCCTCGGCCACGTACGCCAGGTGGAAACTGCACTACTTCCTAGGCCGAGACATCACCGAACAGGATGTTCAAGATGCCGTGGTACGCCGCTTGTACCGCATCTCAGTGCAGCCAAGTCGATACAATGTTGCAGGCAAACAGGCACGTGCCGGATTCGGTCAGAGCTGAAGCCCAGGACCTCGGTCACAGCTTGATTCCAGAGGAGTTGAAGCGGCCACCGCTGTATCAATCACCCGGACGAGTGCCTGTAAATGCTAAAGTACGTCTCCACATCTATGTAGCGCTGGAGAAACGCGGTGCAGTTGCGTGTCGCATAACGTTTTCAGCTGTACGAGCGCTTGAGGTCAAGCTTGCTCAGTCTTGACGCCTCGCCGCTGTTGGCTTCGGATGCGGTCATTCGCGCGCATCCCCCCACTCTCGTCATCACAGTCGAAAGCGACATCTTGAGAGATGACGGTATCGGAGCTCTGACAGTTGTAAATTTGCAATGTATTGACGAGCATGACAGTAATGAAGTGAGTAATAATGATTATTAGCGTAGCATTAAGTAGCATTAATTGGGATTGCCGCCGCTGTTGCTTCTCTGTCGACTGGCTGATACAGCTGTACAATTACGTAGAGACAGGGGGGTCCGACTGAACGAGCTACAGGCATGTTGCACGAGGATCCTATCGGTAAACGGTAGCGATGCTGGCTCGAATCACACTCTGCTGTGCTTCTATCAATCTTTGAATATTGTAGCCGCCATAAGCGTATTGTGATTTAGGGATCTGGTACGTGCGGCGTTTGGAAAGCTGTGCAGTGAGAGTCAAATGGAAACACTTTCCAAATTTTACGCATGGGCAAATGGGCGGTTGCGAAATCGCTACTTCCGCAATTCAAGCTGAGATTGTGGAGTTCCTGGCAGAAATGTTCCAGAAGAAACAATAACCCGATACTCACATGAAGTCACAATAGGCGGTACATGTTTCTTTCTGCAAATACTAGACCTTGTTCGTTGATTTAATTAATAGAGGTGCATTAAAGAAGCAGAAGTCGGCGAAAACCAGGTGCGCAAATGCCTGACTTAGTACTGATCGTCGCTGTCATGGTCTTCTGCACGAAAGGTGGCTTTGTTGTCGTTGTCGTTGTTGGCGTTGTCGAGGCGTTCGAGTTCGTCGGGCACGGTCTCCTGGCGCCGGTACTTGGTCTTCATCTCCTCGATATTGTCGGGCAGCGTGCGTCCCCGCGTCTCCGGGTAGATGAGGAAGGCGCAGAGGAGCGCGCCGCCCGCGACGACGGCGACGCCGACGTAGGGGCCCGCCTGCCAGGCGTCCTTGAGCAGCATCAGCTGCGGCGCGAGCACGTTGCCCAGCATGGAGACGAGACTGAAGGCGCTCAGCGCGATCGTCCGGATCACGGTGGGGAAGAGCTCGACGGTGAACTGCTTGTAGGCGACCCAGACGACGCCCACGTTCATGATGAAGCCGAACAGGGCGCAGACCGTCCTCAGGAGGTGCCAGGACTGCCACTGGCCCAGAGCGTGCACGACGATGATGAGCACGAACGAGAGGAACACGCAACCTGCTCGGGGAAAGAAACCACCGTAGCGGTCAACCTCGAGGACTGCGTGGAGGCGACAGCGCACGCACGCGCACCTTGCGAAGTAAAATAGAGCATGCGCCGTCCAAACCACTCCGAGTGGTAGTCGACGAGGACGACGACGAACGGCGCCCAGAGGCGCAGCAAGCCGAGCGACGCGACGTTGACGAACGGGTTTCCGTACAAGTCTTGCACGTTCATCATGATCACCATGTTCACCATGTTGATGCAGATTCCACTTATGCTCTAAATGTTTTGATCGCGACGTTGCCGATGAACCAAAGCAGAGCTATAGTGGTGGAGCATTTCACCTGTGCCACACAGTACTTGGTCAGTTCCTTCGTGTAGAACAAGTGTCTGATGTTGTACTGTCGCGATTTTGTTTCCACGTTGTCGAGTATGACTTTTTCCATGTCTTCAGACGTAAACTTGCAGTCTTCTGCAACGTAAATTGGTACCATCCACACCGACTCACACAGCTCCCTGTGCATGCGTGTGTAGGAACTGACTCCTGTTCCAGGAAGCCATCATGTTCAGCGTGCTCGCGGCTGCGGCGTATCGTTTCTTCTGAAGCAGCCAGCGTGGACTTTCTTGCACCAGTAGAAAGACGAACATGAGCGGCAGTGTTAGCACCACGTTCACTCCAAGGTTGTAGCGCCAGTGGCCCGTTAAGTACGCGATTGCAGCGGCGATCTGAGATTCTCACGACTCAACGCACTCTCTTGTACATATCAGAACAGAAAGAATGCCGGACTAACCCCATAGACAATCGACCACTGGTAGGAAAAGCTCTGTAAGATTCTGAACTTCTTTCCGACGGTTTCCATCGAGAGCGCGAATAAAGGACTGTAGAACTACAAGAAATGGCACAGGTGCAACTTCATACAGATACACCTATCACATCGTGCCGTGGCACTGCACATTTGTCCGTACAAGTGTACTACGGTAGCTACGACAAACCAGTGGACCAAACAGAGAGCCGGCCAATGAGCACACAAAGTAGAACTGCCACGACGGTGAAAACACTTCGACGGCATTGAAAATGGTCGTTATAACGAGGCCGGAGTAAATAATCCACTTTCTGCCGAAGTGATCAGCCAAATGTCCGGACAGCAGTGTCCCAATAGCAGCACATAACGGAGTAAAGCTCAGCATCGTCGTCCAATAATAGGTGGGTCTGAAAACCAGATTTACGCGTACAGTGTTGTAAACTGCGAACCGCAGCAAGATGAATCAATTTATAGTTGCTGCCAACATTCACAGTCACAGTGAGGCTGAAAAAGCTTAGACTGAATTATTTTACTTATCGTCGAGTCACTGACATGCAGTCGAACTGCCACTCTTGGTACATGCTGTAGAAGGGCGATCGCTCGGTGTAGTTGTCGCACTGCTGGATGATCTCGCAGCTGCTGTTGAACGTGGAACTGCCATTGCCGTAGTCCTGGTCGTGACACTCGTACTGGGCCTTGTAGCGGCCCAGCATGACGAAGCTGCCCACTAGCAGGCCGGCGCTTCGCAGCGAGGCGTACTGCGCCACCAAGAACATGCCCAGCTGGTACCAGCCGAACTGGCCCGTGCGCTCGAACAGCTCGTCGAAGTGCATGTCGAATTTCGCACCAGCAACAACAACAACTTTTCCGTCGTGCTAGCCAACAAAGGTTGTGTTGTGCGTTCCACGGAGGCAGGCGTGCACGCCACAGAACAGGGATGCTGTTGTCGGTTGACACGGGGAGAAGCGACCGGGGCATCCGAAAAGCGACGCTTAGTAGGTGACAACTGATAAGGGTTCGACTCGACGGCCTCAGCAGACGCAAACAGATTACGCGAACGCTAAGCAGGCATGGACACATCCTGTCGCCAAGTCGACGCAACCCGTCCACCCGACAAGTGCACCAACGCTACGGCATAAGAACATTGCACCTACGTTCAGACATGTGCAAAAAAGACATTCACATACGTCCCAAAAATACCGACACGTCCAATGTGAGAGTCGTGGAATTCAAAGCAACGTTCAATTAATAACTGTGCTTCACCGTTCAACTACACACACTGCAACAACACTGCAAAGCCAATCTTTGTTTTGTTTGCCACGGAATGATGTGTTTCACAAGTGTGGATATGTACCGGAATATCAAAAGGGGACGTGTTCATTGGGACGCTAATTTATAGCGCCCGCAACATGCGACCATTGCCAGTAGTTCCCTCAGCTTCCTCACAAAGCCGCCTCGCCGTTACCGCGTTAGAATTGGCTGACAAAACAATCCAATTTCCAATCCCACCCTCATCTTAACCCTCCGCTGCCGACATGACAATTTGAAGAGAAAACCGTTTGCCCCAGCGGCCGACAAAAAGATGACTTCGTTACCCTTGACATTTTGGTCGAGTCCTCTCCTCGACTTCTCCCAATTCATAGGGGGAGTGGAAAAAGTGACAGCCGAACAATCGGGCGTCGGCGCTGCGTTAAGCCGGACTCGCCACTCCTTAGCATGCTCCTTTCTTCCAGCGGTCGGCGGTCGCTTCGGGAGTTGGGTTGGAGGTTGACATTGATCCTCCGAGTCGAGGGGGAGCGCCGTCGACCACGGAGCGCGGTTCGCAACGCCATTTGTTGAGACTATGGGACGATGAATGCAGATTGACTGCCTCCCGGCCGAGAAGATGACTAATCTCTGCCAACTACTGCTCATTCAAGCGCTCGCGCTAGGTTTGCAGGTTCTTTCTTAATATCCAGTTCTCCATACGCGTGACTGCGGTGTTCAGGAGCCGTGCTGTCACAACCGCACAGACCTAGGAGAAAAATTCCGGTATTAAAACGATTCGAAGTCGACGAGTTGGAAGCGGAGCAGCGGCTCGAGCGAAAGTACGGCGCGGGCTACAAACTGCACAACTACCTCCTGCGTGATTACCAAAAGCACGTTCGTCCCGTAAAAGACCCACACGAGACGGTGCACGTGACGCTCTCTTCTTTTGTCTACCAGATCATCAAACTCGTGCGTTAAATATCACTTTATTAGCAGTCAAAAAGTGCAGCCGATTACGAATTCAGGATCAAGTCAAGAACACAATTCACCTTGTGGGCAGTTTTGAGCTGGTGAGTACTGCACACTTCAGAATTAGCCTACAGTTTCTGCCACAGCCAATTGAAATTCGAATGATTACTTCATCAGGTTGTTAAAATTTTGAGTGTCCAAATAATCATCCACTTTGACAAACGTTTTGGTCCACTGAAACAGTTCTCCACCTAATGTTTCAAGTTCACCCGTTTCTTGCAAACGGTCTTCGATCAATTTGAATGTTCTTTCCGCCTGAAAAAGTAAATAAATCGATCAGATCAAAACAAGCAAAAAAGGAAAGTATAAAGAATTACTCTGGCGAATCCTCGACTGGCAGTCGCCGGATAGGGTCGGCTGAAATTTGCAAAAATTCTGATTTCATGGCCGAACATAATCCCTTCCTCAATCGTGTTCATGCCAGTGTTGCCGTTCAAAATAAAGGATATCTGGTCATAGCCTTCGCTAGGCTGTTCCTTCAGATTGAATCCTGTATCTATGTTGAACGGTTTACCAGTTATAAAGCCCACTTCCATGTGAGTCTCCATAGAGCCATCGTCACCCTGCCACACCGCGAGCACGCTGCAACGCAGGGCCAGTGATTATTCGGTGCGGGCCTTGGAAATCGCGAATTCAGCTAGAAATTACCTGATGTTTAGCGGCGGCCTGTCGAACATGGGCACTGGGACGACGAACACGTTCATTGTCTCCTTGTACGCGCCTTTCATTGGGACGGGAAATCGGCCAGGCCCCTCGGTGATGGTCTCCCAGCTGCCAGTCAGCCAGGCGGCACCTTCCAGCAGTGGTGGCAGTGGAACCTTTAGTCCTGCATGTGCTACGCGTTGAGAGAAATTGTCCTGCACGCAGACTGCCTTACGGAGTGCGTCGGTGGTGGTGTTGCAGGAGTTGCACGTCTCGGCGCAGTTGTCGTCCCAGAAGGGGCTGAACGGCCAGCGCGTGGCCCAGCCGCACCTGCCCTCCTTGTGCCACTGCTTGCAGCTCTTGTACACGTCTTGACAAGGACCTATTCAGAGAGGCAAGGCTTAGGCAAGGCAAGGCTCGTTGCCTATGAACGCAGTTCACCAACGTTCGCATCGGCGGCCCATCCATCCCTGCGGGCAGCTGCATCTGTCGCCCGTCTTTCGCTCCTCACACTGACCCTGCTCGCCACACGAGGCCGCGTCCTCGACGTCGCAGAAGTCCACTGAATATTGCTGCACTTTCAGCCACTATCAGCCAGTACGCACCACGCACCTCTTTCCTTGCGTTTCTGCTTTTGTGGCATGTCGTCTCCATCCGCGTCGATGTCCGCTGCCACACAGTAAAACATCGCCATTGCCGTCAAAGCCGTGGCCAACACAAGAGACTTCATCATTGTGAATCAATGGTGTGTACTAGAACGCTCCTATTAGAAAAGAGAGCACGTACACTCTCGCAAGGTGATGCACAACAAGTTTGGTTGGCTGCACAGACCCACTTTTCGTGGTGTAAGACGGCTGGGGGCGCTGTAAAAGAAAGACCTCTTCATTCGGCGCGGAGTCGACTGCGCGCCGTTCCGTGCGCGCACGCGCCAATACCGGTTGCGCGTTCGAGCAAGCAAATTGTCCATTAAGCGGTCGCGTCGCATCCAATCTCAATCTCGACAATCATTCCGCCTCAACCGCAGACAACACAAATCTGTCACGTTCATGCAACGTACTAAAAATTATTGAAACGAGAATGCCATAGCTTTGCAGGGTGTAGGTAATACAATGTTTTGTTACTTTTTTTAGTACTGGCAAGACGAGTTCCTGACGTGGGACCCGGACGAGTTCGGCAACCTCAACACCACATTTCTTTCTTCCTTGGACATATGGACGCCCGAGTTCTCGCTCTACTACAGGTTCGCGGCACTTTCGACACTTACGACTAAGCTTACGACAAAGTCTCGACAGTCATCACTTCGACCGCGTCGTCAACTTCGAGCCCGAGACGGACGTGCGGGTGAACAACAGCGGCCACGTCGCCTACTACATTCCCTTCACGTCCGAGTCGCTGTGTCAAATCGACGTCAAGCTCTTTCCATTCGACGAGTGAGGGGGCTCAGTCAACGAAACTCCCCCCCCCCTTCTGCAGCAAGATCATGCGTGGCGCCTCTCTGTGCAGACAGGAGTGCGAGCTCTACTTCGGCGCGTGGGCCCACTACCGCGAGTCCATCTCCTTCCGGCCGTACAGCGCGCTCAACCTCGTCGACTACTACGACAACCAGGAGTGGAGAATCGACGTGCGTGCGCGCCACGACGCGAGAGCGCTGAGGCACTCGCGTGACGAATTGAGTTTTCAGCGGTCGCGGTCGAAGATCGGCCACACGTACGCGCCCTACAATTACACGGGCGAGCCGCACACGTGGGACTTCATCGAGCTGCGGATCTCGGTTCGGCGCGAGCACTTCTACTACGTCTTCAACCTGGTCGTGCCCAGCACCGTCATCTGCGTCGTCGCCATCGTCGGCTTCCACACTCCCTCCAACAGCGGACGCGTCAGGTACACCACGCGCCCCGCCGCCTGTCAACTCGGACCGGAGCGACTCAGTGAGTTGCGTCCCTTCAGAGACGCCAAGTTCCGACTGGGCATCATGACGCTGATGTCGATGTCCGTCATCCTGCTGGCAATCGTCGAGGACATGCCCAAGTTCTCGTTCAGTAGCGGCCAATCGAATGTCGCCGGGGCCAAGCCTTCGAAGCACTCCGGCATTCCGCTCATCGGTAGGCGTGCGTGCGTGTGTGCGTGCGTGCGTGCGTGCGTGCGTGCGTGCGTGCGTGCGTGCGTGCGTGCGTGCGTGCGTGCGTGCGTGCGTGCGTGCGTGCGTGCGTGCGTGCGTGCGTGCGTGCGTGCGTGCGTGCGTGCGTGCGTGCGTGCGTGCGTGCGTGCGTGCGTGCGTGCGTGCGTGCGTGCGTGCGTGCGTGCGTGCGTGCGTGCGTGCGTGCGTGCGTGCTCTTGTCGTGCTGCTCCTCTTTGTCGACTTTTGGGGTAGCGAGCGCACGTCGAGCAGGCCTATTCTACGTGTCCCTCTTAATGGTGACGGGCGTGGCAACGACGACGACCTCGATGCTCGTCTTCCTCGAGCGCAACGTGCGCATCCAGAAGAGCGTGCCCTGCTGGCTGCTCTGGCTCGCGCACGACGACTTCCTCTGCGGCACCGCCTACCGGCGCATTCGCGCCATCCGACGCAAGCCCGCCATCGTCGTAAGTTGGCGCCGCGACAAGTAGCAACGACGGAAATTGTCCTGGAAAGGAAAGTGTCGCCCAAAACCTCGCCTTCAGCGCAAGGAGTCGACGCCGCGCAAGCAGCCGCCGCCCAAGCGCAGCAATTCGTTTGCAGATTACGACAACCTGGCGCTCTACCAGTACATGCACGACGTCTCCCAGCGCCTCATCAGCTCCATCAACCGCATCGAGAAGTCGTGCGGCGGAATCAGGCTCGTTCAGGGCCGCTCAGTCTCGTTGCGCCACTCACAGTCAATCGCGACTTGTGCATCTCGTGCAGACACGAGCTGCTGAGCCTACTGCCGCAAGACGGACTCGACTACCGCTGGAACACGGTGATCCGTCGACTGGAGCTGATCTCGCTGACGTTCTACCTGCTGCTCATCGCCGTCATCCTCATCCTCTTCTTTACGCCCCACTGGTGGTACGGCCGAGCGCCCGACCCTGCCGCTTCCGGCTGAGAGAAGCTCCGTCCACTGAAGCTGAACTTCCATGGAAAGCGAAAATACCCAACTATGTATGTATACGAAGAACTCATAAACACAGTGGCGTGTGTGGTGTGGTGACTCGACTCTATGACGCGCAAGTGGCCCGCACGATGACGGCGTGTGGCGGCGACGCAATCAGCACCTTTGCGCCCTGGCATCCTTTACTCGAGCACCTGCTTGCCTCGCTGACGTCGGCGCGGCCGATGTTGACGAGGAATTCCAAAGAAATTCGTCGTCGCGCTTCGCTCGGCACGTGTCGCGCTGCGCGGCGGTCGTCATCGTCGGGTGGGGGCCGAGTCAAGCGCGTGCCTCGAGCGCCGCTGCGGCGTGGAATTGAGGACGTTTGCGGCGCGCGGAACCGGCTTTGTCAGCCGCCAGAGTCGTCACGGAGCCGAGAGGCGATCGGATCGACCTTGTCGCCTCGACGCACCGCGGCGCAGCCCCTGCAGGCAGGCGACATCAGCTATGTACGTTGCGCGTGCACCAATGGCGCGGCGGTTTTCGGGCGTCGCATGCGTGCGGAGGGTTAGAAAGGAAGACGGGACGGGACGGAGGGATACAAATAGCAGGGGAGCGGATCTGGGTCGTGCGCGTGTTAAGCGCCACCCACGTCTGCCGCTGCGGCGTCAATGTGACAAACAGAGTGGAAAACGACGGCGCGCACAACGCGGCGCCGACCTAAACGTTTTCAATTCGCCTTAGAAGCGGCTGGCGCGCTCTTCTCGGCTCGGTGACACACAACCATGGGCGACGCGAGATCACTGGTCGCGCTGTTCGCCCTGTTGATGATGCTGACCATGGCACAACCGGGTAACAAAAAACAGATCCATGGGTCGCTAACAAAGTATCTACCGTCGCGACTTGCCGTGGCAATGCTCTGTAGCTTCAGCTTGAGAGACTAACTCTCCCCGAATATTTGTGAATGTAGTGCTAAAATTACCATTTATACCGTACACTTAACGCCAGGAATTTGCATACATTTGTAGCACTCGCATGTTTGGGTGGTCACCACCGGCCGCCGACTGACTGCGCCGCTGGATTAGGATCTGCAGGTTCGAACAGTCGTTTTTATTCACATGTATTTGGTAAATTCATTGTTACTTACTGTTTTTCGTGTTCTTTCTGTTCAAAACGGTTCTTGCGCAGCATGCGCGTGCAGGCAGTCGTGACAGCAGTTGCAGCGTTACATTATAGGTACATTATTTGTGTACCAGATGTGTACCAAGCACCATTGTGTGCACATGTGACACAGTATAACTTATAAGTGCAGGAACATGTGCAGGTAGTGTTCCGGATGCGTAGATGTAATACAGGTACGTACATGTACAGGAACATGTGCATGCACAGTCACATGTATGGGAAACATTGTACGTGTATAGCACGCACATTTGGTACACATGCAATGTGCAGCTACATGTAGTGCACGGGAACTGTAATAACAGTCTGCTACGCTTCTTTCCAGATTTTCTCAGCTACATCGAGATTCAAAGCGTGCCTAAGTCGTCACAAGGCACGTTCGGTCCGATACTCAACTGTCCGTTTGATTCTGCGAATCAGAAATGCAGGCGAGTCGCCACTGTTCAACGTACTGTTGACTCATCAGTATATTCTTGCTACAGTTGGTACAACGCCGCCGACGACACTATGCAGTGGATGCTGGGCCGGTTTCGGCCCAACACTCCTCCCGACTTGCTCAGCTGTCTCTTTCCCAACGGAAACATACCGAGTACGAGAGCGTCTACTGGCGATCAGCTCTCCGTACCACAACGGCGCTTTTCAGGAGACTACTTCCTGTTCGCCGGCTCCGCGCTGGGCAATGTCGCGGCCAACATGGCGTACGTCGTCGACATCGACTGCCAAGTGGGAGAGGGAACGCTGACGCTGCGGTAGGGCACTCGACCAACGGTTCCTTGTCTTCGAAGCGTGTGGACGTCTTGTCCTCCGACTACAGGCAGTGGCAGAGCAGCGCCACCAACCGTTTGAAGGTCTGCACCGAGTCGCAGAACGGCGTCAAGGACTGTCAGGTGGAGGGCGGAGGACGGGGCGCAGTTTCGACTGCCTCATGCCAATTGTGGAATTTAGGCGGTGCTCGACATGGAGGATTCGACGTCGACGCGCGTGCCCGTGCGTCCGCCGCCGGGCGGAGGTCCGTTCCAGCTGCGTCTCGAGGCTTCTGGCTTCGCGGTGGCCAGCGTCGTGGCCGTCGACGACCTCGCCTACTCGTACACGCGCTGCGACGGCAACGGCGACGGCGAGACGACGACGACGCGCGGACCCGGCCTGCCCGTCGACTGCGGCCGCCTTCTCAACTGCGACTTCAACGAGGGCACCTCGTGCGCGTGGAACCCGCGCGGAGAGGAGGGCCGCAACGGCCAGTGGAACGTGGGCGGCGGTACGACCGGCAACGCGCTCACCGGCATCAAGTTCAGCGACCCCCTCGACCCGGCAGACGACAGATCCGGTCGGACGCGCTCTCCCTCGCGCACTCCTTGTCCTCTTGTTTTCCCGCCAACGGGGAATTTCTTGTCTCCTCAGACGGCTTCGCTTTTGTGGGACGCGACGCGCAAGTGCCAGCCGGCGCAGTCTACGTGCTCGACTCTCCAGCCATCACCTTCGTGGACGACGCCGTGGTCGAGTTCGACTACTACTTGCGTTCGAGCGGCGCCATTCTCAAGGTCGGTTGCGCGCACGCGCCGGTGACTGCGGCGGAGTGAATCGTCGCTTCGAGTTCGTGACCGACGCGCGTGACAGGCGTGCGTCGACAGCACGTTCGACTGTCCCGTCCAGGCGAAGCTGAGCGGCCAGACCAAGAACAAATTCTGGCAGAGCGCTCGCTTCAACGTCGTCGCCGATCCCAATCGACCGAGAACGGTTTGCCAGCAACTACCCCCCCCCCCCGCCGTAGGGAGCAAGTGTAAAATGGATTTCGTTCCAGCTGAAGTTTGTGGTGGAGAACTTGTCGAACAACCGATTC
The DNA here is from genome assembly GCA_030248085.1 of Paralinhomoeus sp. GSCO2_6. NCBI lineage: Eukaryota > Metazoa > Nematoda > Chromadorea > Monhysterida > Linhomoeidae > Paralinhomoeus > Paralinhomoeus sp. GSCO2_6. Next base: position 54,234 of record JASAMY010003402.1, on the reverse strand, counting down.
GTCGCCATCGATCAGATTCGAGTGACGAGCAACCGACCCTGCACATCACTCTTTTGAGCGGATTTGATTCGTCCCCCCTCTTGTCGTCTGCTCGAATTGCCAGCTTTATAGAAGATTGCAGCTGCTCCATGGACATTTGACAACCGTGACATTTCGTCGATATCGCTTGCACGTGTGTAGTGCGATTTGCAGACAGATTCAAACTGTTGCGAGCGAAGCTCGTTGGTTCTTTTGATCGGGATCTACGTGTGTGGTCAGACTTTCGACAGCTCAAGAGCTCAAGCGGACCAATTGTTCAACTGCTGAACTTTCTTTCATTTTTCTTTTATTTTATTTTCGTCACCAATACAATGATAGTGTGTTATCGTCACATGCACAGTGAGCGGGTTGCATAAAGCAGTCGCAGCTGCGATCGTCGCAAGAAGGCAGCTACAATCGCAAGTGACTTGCGAGAGTCGCAAATACGACTCACGCAAGTGGTCATTGCATAAAACGATTTACGATTAACGCATGTACGACTGTCGTAACTGCTGACGCAACCTCAGTCGTATCTTCCGAGTGACGTATTTTCAAAGTGTTTTCAACCAATAATTGAACAAAATCATTAAAAAAAATGGTTGGACTCGACCAGAATGTACTACATTGAGCCGGCCAAGCTGCACAAGCGCGCGACGACTCGTTTCTGTCTTTTGGCTGGTCGGAAAACGACTTGGCTGATAAACCGAACGTCAAAATACCCTGATTCCGTTGTTGATGGCGTCGCAAAATGGAATGATTTCCGATGCAAGGGCAAGAAGCACGGCGCGCAATACAGGAATGGTACCAGGAGGAGCGGTGGAGTGAAAAACGATAAAAGTGAGTAAATGTTGGTGTTTTTCAGTGCATTTCAGTGTTATATGACCACAAAATAGCTAAAAAAAACACTATTTGAACTATTTTTACTCATTTTCCACAAAAACTACCAGTATAAATCAAAATTGATCAGCTACCCCCTCACGTTTTGTTCCACTCCAAACGCCCCGCCCAAAATCTGCCCCCCCCCACCCCAAAGACCTTGTGTGCGGTACGATCAAATGCACTACACGATACTTATTTATGCACTTCCGCCCTTCCAATGCACATTCCACCATGCATATTCCACACTTCGATGGGCTCTCTCGGTTACGAAACAGCGGAAACATCAAATTCTCAAAAAACATGCGTTTTCGCAGTTTTCAGCGCAATCGCAACTACTTGCGGATGCTCCTGACCATCCGCAGGATTTTGCGATAGTCGCGGCTTCCATACGACTGACGCAACTTGCGATCGCGTTTATGCAACACGCGCTGCGAGAGAGGCTCGATCGCAACCGCAATCTTACGATCGCGCCGTTGAGTTGCGACAGTGGCAAACTTTTATGCAACCCGCTCAGTAGTAGGATATTCTCGTCGCACAAAAATTAAATCCGACTGTGAAAGCGCTGAGAGCGGTACAGACTGATGGCGCCTGTGTGGCAGTGTGGTGCGCTCCCGCGTCAAATCCTAGACCACCCGGGAGGGGATGGTGCTGCACCTTCAATCCATCAACAATGCCAGTACGGTGCTTGGACTTACATTGAGAAATGTGAGCTTGAGCTTACGTCCTTACTAAATACAAAACAAGATCTCAGTTTTGCCGATCTCAGTTGTACCGCACCACTCGCCACTGTCCCTGAATGCGAATGTGAACCGTGGGAAAAGTAGATTGACGATAGCATGACAACAGAGTGAGTGACTTAGCTGACAGCACTGAGCTTGCGAATAAGTAAATTACGGTACCTCGTACAGTAACCTGTTGAATTTGAGTTCTCGTTATGCAAATTTACAAATATTGTTGGCGGTTTGAAAGGTACTGTCCATTTATTTGTTTCTTTCGGTGCTTGTGTCAATGTGTTGTGGTTGGTTGGTAACTAAACTCGTTTAGCGCCTATTTCACTTTCGGTAGTTGTGCCTCGGCGTGATGTCAACGGCGACGCTGCCCTGTGGGGAGTTCTCAGCTTTGCTTGAGAAGGCGACTTCGGCAGCGTCCGTTCCGAACTGGATGTGTGAGACGGGCGTGGCACTGGCGCAACTGGCAATAAGGTTTAAAAAATATATCGAAATTAACAGGTGTTTGCCACTTGCCAGTCGCGGTAGGGATAGGGACCATATATCGCATTCAGCGAAAGTGGCCAAAAACGTCACTGTCGTCACTGCAAGAGGGCATATATAGTGGTTCCGCTGCGTGCGTGCGTGTCCTCAATGGGTTCACAACTTCACAGCAAGTGTGAACCGGCGTTAATAGCCTCTAAATACATAAACACGATTCTACACAGAAGCTACAGTTCTGGCATTGCATTGCCTGAAATGTGGCAACGACCAAACATATGTCCAGTTGACACTATCCTCGTTGCAACTGGGAAAAAGGGTGGCCTTGACTGTCGAAGCAAAGACATGCAGGCACTAGGTAGGTGAACGACGCGGTGGCCGTTGCTGTAGGACTTTGGTCAGCTGAAGAGCATGCGCTGGTCCACGCTGCGTCGGTCGGCAGGCGGCTGCAACGCGTGCGTGTGCGTCGACGAAGTGGACGGCTGTCTCTACACGGCCGTTCAGAAGTTGGAAGCGACGTCTTTTTTATCCGACGCGCTTCCGGTAATGCTGCCTTATTTCCATCTTCTAGAAAAAGGCAAAGTTGGGAGGTATTGTGCAGGTTTGGCCCTGTCGACGAGTGTGGAGGCGACGTTTCGATTTGACAGCGTTCAACTGAATCCGTTTTCCAAGAACCATACCTGTAATCGAAATGGGCCCAGTTGTATTGGGAGGGGGGATGGTTAAGGGGCTATTTGGAGTCCACTTCAGCAAAACTAGCGTTTTCGCTCTAAATGGGTTGAATTGCGCGATTTTGGTACTTTTGCCGCAGCAGTCTTGAGAACAGTTCACAACAGTTCTTGGTGGAGGGTGAGGGGGGAGTTCTCACTGGGAGCTAACCACCCCCCCCCCTTGCATGTATGCAATTTCTAAGGACGGTCTTTTGCGCTTGTCCAAGCTGATGTTCGGGCCAGGTTCTGATCCTGGGCTCCGGATTCTTCGCCAAGCACAGATTGAGTCATGGGCAGTGGAAGAAATGTGTTCCAGCGGTGATGAGCGGGGTGCTGCAATTGACCAATTCTATCGTCAACTACCAAAGATTCCCCCACCTTTTTTCCAACCACTTTGTCTGTGCTGGGGAGAGCAGCTTGAATTCTCACGGGTGCCACTGCCATCTGCTCCATGGATAGGCAACGGCGTTGACACGCACGTCAAAGTTCCTGCCGACTCATCCACTACTGGCGACGCTGGATTCTGGCATTACGTCGAACACCCATAACGTTGGTGATGCTCGTACTGTACCTGGGGCCGGGTCTGTTTACCCCTCCCAGAATTTGCCAACCACCATCCCCCAACTGCCCATACCTGTAACCATACCTGGGTGGTACCATACCATACCTGTAACCATGCCCATACCTGGGTCTGGAAGAGAGGTGGGGGTAAATGGCCGAATTCCTGGGGGGGGAGGGGTGTCTGGAGCAAAGAGTGGGGGGGGGGTCAAACAGTGTTATTTAGCTGTTTAATGGTCATATAACACTGAAAAGCACTGAAATACACCAACATTTACTCACTTTTATCGTTTTAGACAGAGTGAAAATCCCTTGGGAAAATTCTGGGGGGGGGGGGTGGAGGCAGGTATGCAACTGCCGCCCCCCAGTTTTTCCAAAGGATTTTCAACCTGTCTGGAACCTGTCTGAAAGTGAGTAAATGTTGTTTTAATTGCTCTTCGGAGTTACATGACCACAAAAGAGCTGAATAACACCATCTAGACCCAATTTTTACCAAAACGTCCCTGTTTTTAGTTTGACCCTCTAGATGAAAAAATTCAGCTGCCCCCTCACTTTTGCTCCACTTGTCCACATACCTGTAACTGGGAATTGGACCTGGGGGGGGGGGGTGGGGGGGGTGGTGGGTGGGTTGGAAATCTGGAGGAGGGGGGCCTGGGAAGGAAAATTTAGGCTATTTTTACTCAATTTTTAGACAAAAATACACTGTAAAAACCCGAAAATAGGTACTTTTAGTCAAAATACACTGTATATAATGCAATATTGGTACTTTTTGGTCGATTTTTGCTCAAAACACTACAAAACACATTTATTTTTCATTAAAGTAAGTAGTAGAAAGTTTTTGAAAATTCAGGGGGAGGGGTTGGGTCGGGGTTCAGGAAGACCGACCTGGGGGGAGGGTGTGGGTAGGGTCAAACCTAGCACCTGGGGGGGAGGGAACCCCGCCCCCAAACCCCACCCCAGTTACCGGTATGCTTGTCCACCCCTCCCCCCCCCCCACGGCCAGATCCGGTTACTGGTATGGTGATGCCTTGTCTTTTCCGCTCTGTGTCTCATCTTGACTCGGTCGCGTTGGCTTGCAGGAGTCGGCGTGTTTCGTCGCCTAATGGCGGTTCAACCCGCAGACAGCTACGAGGATGCGATCAAGGCGGTTGACGAGCCCCACCGCCGACAGTCCGTCGTCTTCGTTGCCGGGACGAAACCAGACGTCTTGATGTTCGAAGATGTGCCTGCAGCAAATGCGCTGCTTAGCTAGGCGAAGCCGATGCAGTCGTCGGTGCGACTGCCTGCTCCCATGGTCTGCATCGCTACATTGGGGAGTGGCCCGTCGTCTGCTCGGCGGCGAAGAGAGAGCGTTTGAAGGCGGATCGCGAGCTCTTGGTCGTCATCAGACCGTTCGACGACGAGCGGCGCCGTCTTCTCCGTGTCAGCGTCTCCGCGCCGTCCTTGTCGAGTCGGCAGGCTCTGTGGCACGATCCATTTGTCGGTGTCGACGGACTGGTGTACGTCCTGTCGACGCTCGACGACGACGGCGGGGTCGTCGTCTCGCACTTCGACGTGTCGGAGGCTCTGCGACGTCAGCTGAGGCCGAGCTGCGCGCGGGGTACGCGCGAGGCTCGGCCAAGTTTCGCGTGTGTGTGCCGCCTCTGCAAGGGCGAGCGCCGACACGTCCGCTGGTGGACCAACGACTGTCACTTCTGCAGCGACGACTGCTTCCAACTCGAATGGAAGAAGCACCAACTCGTGCATCTCTAGTGCCGTTTTCTCGATAGTCTTTTTGGAAACTTAGACGTCGCGTCACGGGCGTCAGAGCGGTTCCATCAGCGGGAAGTGCACGCTCTGTTTTGCATTGCGCAGAATCGCATTTCGTTCGAAAGTGGCGTTGAACATTCAGTTGAATAAGTGCGACCTTGTTGAGTTGAAAATGAAAGCTTGCGATGTCTACATGGCTGCCACTATTGAAATTGTAATCCGTTTGTTAGTAACTGTGACTAAGCTGGTCTGTGTACACTCGATTTACACGTAGTTATATCCACGAAACCAACAAAAGGGGCGAATCAACAATGAGGAAGCAACCAATAAATTGCTTGATGCAAACAAATATCAAACGCAATTGCACATTATGTACACGCACACCAATATGTTCATGTACATTATGTATACATTATGTAGGCAGCATTTATGTACATGAACATTGCAGTGCGGATTCTGGATCTTTTTCATGGCAGAAGAGCTCGAGAGCTGGCGGTGAAATCTTTGTGCTCAGACGCGGCTGACGCTGAGCGACTCTTCGACCGCGGAATCGAGGGCGGTCCAGGCCACCTAAACGGCCACATATCGATTGGCTCGCTCCGTCGACACGTGTCGTCGTGCGTCGATCGAGGCGGACCTTGCACATGTGCTGTAGGAGCGCTTGCTGCGAGGAGGACATCTGGCGGGCGGTGTCGAACGAGTAGCTCTGCTCCTCGAGTCGGAAGAGGCGGACGGCGTCCTTGACGCGCCTCTTCTCCGCCAGCTCGCACGAGTCGAGCGTTCGACTCCGCTCGCGCATGCAGCCCCGTCGCGGCGACTCGAAGCGGCTCCAGCTCTGCAAGAACACGGTCGTTATATCTGGCCTGCGTCAGTACGACCGACCGACTCACCGGGAATGGGCTGGGAATCAGGCCGATGTCTTCGGGTTCGGAGAGGATCACCTCTCGCGAGAGCTGCCGGCGGAGTGGTGGCGCTCGCGGCGGCGTGCACGAGGCGCGCTGCTCCGCGCCCTCTCCCTCCTCGAGCGAATCGGCGTCGTCCTTCTCGGGCGATGACTGGGGCGCGCACTCCGTCGACGTCGACGAGTGGGGCGGAGAGCAGGAGCGACGCGTCCGCGCCGTCGCCGGCACCACCGTGACGGCGCTCTCCAAGCTCGCCGTCATCTCTGCAGCGTGCGTCCCGTCCTCTCAACGTCCACCTCAACTATACTGATATCCTAATCAACCGCAGCTCACCCAGATATTTCTGCGCCGGCCTAGATTCGGAAGTACTACTGACTTGGCAGTGGCTTTCAAGCACCTTGAGCCGCTCGTCGAGTCTCGACAGGTAAATACGCATGGCTAAATGAGTGCTCTTTACCTTTTAATGCTACTAAGTTCGGAATGGTTAAAACTCTAGACTGGAGCGTACACGGTTGAATAGGTTGCTCGGCTAACTCAGAGCTCTGGTTCGTCGCGTGTCGCGTGTGTTGCACTTCTCGTCGCACTTGTAAAATTCGTTCGTCATACATTTCATTTGTGTCCTTGTCTTTTCTCCGCTGAAGCTTTGTCGTTCCCACCTGGAAGAAAAATTTCTCGTGCGTGGAGAGAGCCTTCGTGGACACGTTCTACACGTCGGTTCTTTACCGTTTGGTCGGCCTCGACTTTGTGACTCTCGGAGTCGAAGCTGCGGGTCGACGCCGGCGTGGACGACGCCTCGTCGGCGCAGGAGCCGCCGCGCTGCTCGTCCAGGTAGAGGCAGACCGCCTTTAGTTCTTCGTTCTCAGCTCGCAGCGCCGTCAGCTGACGCAGAGCTTCGATCAACTCGGCTTGACCGCTGCCTTGCTGCTGAAGCTCAAGCAAAAGACTTGTTGGTACTTGGAGTTTGAAGCCATTAATTGACATGGGGGACCCACGGCGCGGGCGAGTCCGAGGCTGCGCCACTCGGAGCCGAGTTGGCGGACGCGGCGTCTGTCGGTGTTGATGAAACAGCAGAGGTCGCGCAGCTCCTCGTTCTCCCGCTTCAGCTTCTGCTTCTCCTCGCGCAACTGATGCGCTTCTTCTCTATGCACCTGAAGCAACAAGGTGAGCGCAGCGCCGAACATCCAGAAGAAACGACTCACTTGGACTTTTCTGTTAGCATCTCTCACGAGCTGCTGGTGGTGCTTCATCAGCTTGAGGTTCTCCTCCTCTAGCAGAGCGTTCCGCTTGCGCAGGTCGTTAGACGAGCAGAGAGCGAACACGCTTTTCATACTGGCAGTTTAGGCAACGAACGACTCTTCAGACTGGCCTTCAATGGTACTGGCTATGTGCTAACTACACCTCTACCCAGGAGTGTAGATGACATGCAGTGCGACGCAAGCTGTCGTATAAAACAGTTGGGTGCCAAGCGTGGCGGGGGTGGGATGAAGGGGTTCGGGTGGAGTGGTTGGACGCGTGCCTAGACTAGATGGAACCAACAACAGTTCGTAAACGCTCCATGGGGCAAATTCTGACACTTAGCTTGTAGAGCAGCGCACTTTTTATAGGCGGGCTTTCTCACCGTTCCCGCTGAGCTAATTTGTTTGCGACGATGCCAATCTAGAGAAGCAGGGCGCAACGTGCGGCCGCTCGACACGCCGAGGGTGTGGCCGTTTAGAGTTTTGGCCACTCAACAACATGCGTCAGCACGCAAGGGCGGAGCTGGGCAGACAATGGCCGGTCGGCAAGCGGCACTCGGCAGAAGAGCTGAACGGGGCGGCGACAAAGGGCCGTCGACCAGCCGCCGCTGATGGTACTCGGGACGGCGCCGCCGACTGGTGGTGGGGAGGACAAGGCCGCGCTCGCTGCCGGTACGCACACTCACACGCACGCACGAACGCACACGACCAAAGCCAGGCCGACAAAAGCTTCGCCCCCGTTGCCCCCACCGATAATTGCGCTCAGCATCGGCAGCTCCGCTCTCTCTCTCTCTCTCGCCCATCGCCATGGGTCAAAGTGCGTTTTCCAAAGTGACCCTACGCGACCCGCAGCTAGTGCTGGAAAAGTGGCAGCGTCGATTGCGCAAGCGTGCGCAAGGTGCGACAAGCCACTCTAATCGCGTCGTCGCCGCGCGTCGCGTTCGAACTGGAATCGACGCGCGTTCCGCAAACAGGCGCCGGCCGGTGTCCGAGAAAACGGAAGACCGTCAGGACAAGCGAGCGGGAAATGCGGCCCACCTCGCTAGTCGCTGCACACGTTTTGTGGGGCTCGGCGGCTCAACTGTCGGGTCAGTTGTCCCCCTCGCTGAGAGCTCTCTCCTACGCGCCCCCAAGGCAGGTACGGATAGGAACACGGCCGGTCGGCGGCGGATAATCACAGACTCGGCCACAACAAACGCTCACGTCAGTCAGTCCTGGCTTGGCGGAACGTCGTTCAGGCTCGCCCAACTGACCGCTGACTGAGACTCCCTTTCGATACTTTCCCGCCAGCGCAAATAATGGAATATACGTTCGTGGGGTGATCATGGGCGCGCGCAAGAGCGGCGGTGATCGCTGCTAGTGCCCAGATCGCTTCCAGAGAACAGGGAGGGCGGGCACGGCGTCATTCAAAGGTTGGGCGCGCAATCACGTGTAGTTTGTACGAGACATGGCGTCGACGGCTGCGTGTCTAACGCTAACCGGCTGCGTGTCTAACGCCAACATGCTTTATGAAGAGGATGATGCTATCACCTAGACATATTCAAGTATCAGAGAGCTGTGTTGTCCCACTCCGCCCTCTTCGTGGCCGTGCACCACTGCAACATACCGTATCTCGCACCATACCGTATCGTTGCACCGTACTCAGACAATCTCGTGCCACTGTATTTATTGATTGAAAATCACTGTAAGCCTCCCTCCTCACCTTATAGTGTGGGGGGGGGGGAGCTCACAGCGTACCTTGTGCGCTGTGAGCAATTCGGCAGTTACAATGAGGATATGCATACGTGTATAACTATTGCCGTCAATACTACAGTATGGCACTTCACCTAACGCAGTATACGGTCTGTACAAATATAGAAGTACAAAAAAAGTACAAATGCGGAGTGCAGAAGTCATGGATCCTGCGCTTCTGTGCGTGACGATGAGTGTTGAGCCGATCAAAGTGCTTTTGGTGGACGAACTTCAACTGACTCAATCGCCGTCGGTGCACAAACAGAACGCACACGCCTGTACATAATTCGTGGTCCGAACGTCACGTCATTGAGTGTTGGGCTACGTCGTCGACTTGCTTTGTTGCGCGTCTGCGATGCGGCAATCGAATCGAACAAGAGTCGTACGTACCAAAATACGCTCTTTCAATTCTGTCAAGAATCAAGATTGCGTGGGCGGCGTTGGCGATTGCGGAGCCCTCCTCTGTTCTCGCTCGTGAAAACACAATGTTTGCGCGACGGCCGATTCTCTTGCTCAGCATTCGTTTGCTCCCACGCACAATGGACGCGCGTGGGCAGCCGCGACGACGACGACGACGATCATCTTCAGCCGAGGATCGGTCGGCGCGCGCACGCGCTCGCGCTGCACCGCCAGCGCCGCATGCGCACGCGCTCGCCCCTCTCTCGGGCGGTTCTGCCGACGCCGTCCTGCCGTGCGGCGCGCCAGCCTCCGTCCGCTCAATGAGTGGTTGTTGTTCTTTGCGTTCGCGTCTCCCGACAGAAATCAGTAGGCGGGACGAGACGCAAAAGAAACGAGGCGCAGCGCCAGCGGAGGAAAGTCGCCAAAGGGGACAGCGTTCGAGTCGACGTCGAGTAGCGATGAAGCTGCTTCTGGCCACGGTGACGGTGGCCTGCCTCGTGGAGGCAACCATGGCCGCGATCTCCTCATCCATGTCCAACCACCAGGCAGTGGCGGAGTTCTCCAAATACAAGTCTTGTACGTGGCGACTGTCAATTGAACTTTAGACGACCCATTCAACTGCTGGTCATCCATTTCAGGCGACCGTTTCACCAAGGGCACAATCAAGTACGTTCCAGCGGCGACGAAGAGGTGCGGCAGCTGCCGCTTTCCAGAGTCGATATGCATGGAAGACGTGATGAGCATGTTTACCGGAGGCTCGCCCGAGTGCAAACGGGGTCTGGCTTTGCGTTGGCTTAGAGAAGTTACGCAGTGCGTGCACGTCGTGGCGCCGTCACCTTGCAGTGCCGTCCAACTGTCTGCGAGACGCCAGGCGCGGCACGTCGTCTGGCGGCAGCAGCGGCGGCAGCGGAAGCGGCAGCGGAAGCGGCAGCGGAAGCGGCAGCGGCACTACTACAACGAAGTCGACCACAACTACTTCGACGACGGAGCGGCCGACGCAGCGCCCAACCAAGCGCTGTCCCAGCAACGAAGTCGCGACAGCGCGCTGGAATCTCTGTCAGCCGCACTGCGCCGAGAAAAGCAGGTGCTCGAGAAGCACCACTGCGCCGTGTCGCGACTTCGGAGCGCGTGCATTGCAATTGGCATTTGAGGAGAGCGTGCCCCATCAGACGCGAAGGCTGCCAGTGCGCCAGCGGTTACATTCGGCAGACGCGCAGCTACACGTCTCGCTGCATTCGCGAGAGCCGCTGTCCCTCCTCCGGATCCTCCGGCTCTTCCGGTGGCGGCAGTCAAGGTGAGGCGAACAGTGTGACGCGGCCTCTGAGAGCGCGCCACGCCGCGCGTCGTCCCTTCAGACCCAGTATGCAAGCTGCGCCGGAGCATGGGCAATGCGTGCAACGTGAATGGACGCCGAGTGAACCGCTGGTCGAACCGCTACTACTGGACGGGCACGAGCTGCGGCCGCCTCCTCTACCGCGGCTGCGGCGGCAACGCCAACAACTTCAGAAGCCTGAACGACTGCAAGCGCAAGTGCGCCGGTGAGTTAGCCTCGCGTCACCCACGAGCAGATCCACACCCCCCTCCCATAAGTCCACCGACAACGCACACGAACAGAACCCTGGACGAGCGCGCGTATTTTGAAAAGCCTCCACGGAAAACGGTTGTCTCCAGGCAGCACAAGTTCGTCGAGCGGCGGCAGCGGCAGCTCTGGCAGCTCCGGATCCGGTAGCTCGGGCTCTGGCAGCTCGGGTTCTGGCAGCTCGGGCGGCTCGACGCCGGCCAGGTCGACGCCCTCTCGTTGTCTGGGAGACAAGAACACGGGCCGTTGGTGCGGCAAGAAGTGGGAGCGTCGCCGCTACTACGACAAGGCCAGCAAGCGCTGCAAGGGCATGTGGTATACGGGCTGCGGCGGCAACCGCAACAACTTCCCCGTCCCGGAGCGCGGTCAGAAGGACCAATGCACCACCACGTGCGTCGTCTAATCGACCGATGCGCGCTACGATCCAATCGAACCGATTGCTCTTTCTCTGTGCAGTCTCCTAGCTTCAGAATCGAGTGGTCGTGCAGCGTCTTTTTTTGTCCCTACATGCAGACACCGTTGAGAGCGCCAATACCAAAAGAAATGCGTCGAAATGTGTTACCCGTGTCACGACTGTGCACACACGTCAAATGCTAATCACCAGCAGATCAGGGTATCAAGCAGCGATCCAAGTGAGCGTTGATGGCGGACACTGGGAGCGAGACGCGACACACGGGACAGGGCGCTTCTGAGTCGGACGCAGTGGAGTTGGCACTAGCCGATTGTGCCGACGACGCCTCTTTGCCTCCTTTCGTGCCCAAGACGTGTCCCTTGCCCCAGAACTTGTACAAGTCCGGCTGGCCAACCCCAGTGGAGCTGCCGGCTGTCGGCGCGCCACGCTTCTTCCGTGTCGTCGGCACCGTCTCGCCCTCCCCGGCGGCCGCCTTGCGTTTCTTTGGCTGCGACTTGGCCTTGTAGCCTTCGGGCTCCTTGACCTTGAGGAAGGCGCCTCCGCACGTGCGCTGGTGCTCGCCGAACCAGGGGTCGTTGGGGCCGGGCGCGCGGTTCGAGGCCCTCTTCACCCAGCCGTAGAAGGGCCGGCGGTCACTGAAGGCGGTAGGGGAGGGACTGGCGAGCGCGCGCGCGCGAGGGGCAGCTAACCGGCAGGGCCCCTGGCAGCGCCAGTGGTGCTGCTGGTAGGCGCCCACTTCCGCGTGGAAGCTGTGGTAGACGGAGACGCGACAGCCGGTCAGCGCGTTCACACGCTCCATGTGCGCCACGAACTGCGGCCCGTGCGCGTCGTGGTCGCCGTCGTTGGCCGTCACGAACAGGTAGGCGTGGATCATCTCGTGCTGAACACCGACAAAAATCAATCGCGACGCCGGCACGCACAGCGGGGCCTACGGAACCAGAAGCGTCTCGACCAGGTCCTTGCGAGGGCGCAGCTTCAGCAAAGGCTGACTCAGCCGAATCGAACAGAGGCCACCAGCGCCCTCGTAGTGACACTGACCGGCGCAACTAGAACCGTCAGTTCGAAATTCGGTCTTATTCATTTCCTTCAAAGGCAGGCTGTAGTGAGAACGGACAGGGTCATCCTGGGACTCCAGCGGACTTCGCAGCCGGCGAGTTTCGAGTCGAAGAAGTCGCGGTTGAACTCGAGGAAGAGCTGGTGAATGTCGGGACAGGGATCGACCAACTCCCAGCTGGGGTCCGACAAACTGCGAAAGCCTCCAGCAGTGGAGGACGACGCGCCGGTCCGTGGTGACGTCATACCGCCTACATACATTTTGAAGCAGTCAGGGAAACAAATTAAAACAGTAGCATGTGTGTATGTTGCGGTATATACATGCGTGAATCGTAAGAACAACGCCAAAAAAGAAAACAACCTTTATTGGTTCAAGGCAAAAAGTCATCACAATTCAAAGCGCGTCACCACCCGGCCTAAAAAGCAGTCGTAGTTAACAAGCACGGCCATAAATACAGTCAAAACGCAATCCGCCAAGTCGGTCGCAGGCGCCGTGCCACAATTCACAGCGAGTATCATGCACATAAAAGTCCGCAAGTACGGCTTTGTGTAAGCTTCTGCGCCGACACGCTTCAACACACGTAAACAACAACATATCACCAAGTTCAACCGAAAAGCCAACAATCTCTTTCTCGAGCTGTGTGGCCACCACATGGCGTTGAGTAGATCCGCGTAAGTGTTCGCTTGGCACTGTGAGCAAAAGGCAGCGGAAGGCGGTGACGGTGGGCGGGCTTAAGACGCTTCATTAAGCCGTGCGTAGCTCCTTCCAGCGCCACTTCTGTAGGGGGTCGTCCGAGTCGCAGCTCGTCAGCCTCAGCTCGCTTGAGCCGGCCGTGGCGCGCAGACACTGCCCTCTCTCGGTGTGCTGCATTTGCTGCGTCGCCTAAACCGCTATCGGTCGTCACTTCCAGGCGACCGGTCGCGCGCGACCACGGACAAAATCGTATTTCCAGCTGCCCTTCGCCTGGTCGGGTCCCTTGACGCAGGCGCCCGACCGCAGGCGGTCGCCCTGCGCCGTGATGCACCACTCTCCCTGACAGAACTGACCCTCCTCGTTGAGACGCAGCAACTGAAAAGGGCAGCTGTCCGGACTGGAAGGAAGGAAGTGAGAACAGGTCAAAATCAAGAAACGTTGCCTGGTTGCCGCCGTAGCTGTGACAGGGCGTCTGTCCCACGCTGCCGCGGCCCATGGTGTCGACGCAGTGGCCGGTCTCGGGGTTGCGCAGCTCGCCCCAGGCCACGTTCTCCGGCAGCAGCGGGTAGTAGGCCGTCACGTCGTAAGCGACGTTCTTCATGTACCTGTGTCGAACAGATAACGCGTAAATGGAGGAGGGACAGAGTGGGTGACTCAGAGCGACCATACCTGTAGTAACCAGTCAGGCGAGGGGGGGGGGGGGTAAAGGCACCAGGAACAAAGGGGGGGGGGGAGATGTCCAGAATGGAAAATTTTTCACTGAGATATCGTCTCAACAAGTAGGTACTTTTCGGTTCAAAATTGGGGCAAAATAGCGATATTTTGCTGTTTAGGGTTACATAACACTGAACGGACGCAAAAAACCTTACTAAATTGGGCGGGGGGGGGGGGGTTGGGTGCGGTTTGGGAAGGGGGTATTTCTGAGTGGAGGGGATGCAGTCACAGGCACGACTCAAAGAGAAGACGTACCAGTCGAAGGAGCGGCACTGCATGCGCTCGCGGAGTGCGCGCTGCTCCGAGAGGTCGCCCGCGTCGACGAACTTCATGCGCGGCTCCCGGATGTAGTAGTAGTGGCTGTAGTCGTCCATCCACGTCTCCACCACGCGCTTCAGGTTCTGCACGGCGAGAGGGCTCAAGGAGTAACAGCAACACCTCTCTAGTGTTGCGGGAAAAAGACTCACGGCGCCGATGACGGGCTTGCCTTTGAGGTCGCCGAAGCCGTAGGGCATGTGGTGTCGGTAGACGTGCCCCACGTGCGAGCAGGGCACGAACAGTATGCCGCCGCCGCACTGCCAGATCTCAAAGCGAGAAGTGGGTGACAGAGGACCGAGGGTGAGCTCGTGGGCGGGTACCTTGAAGGAGAGCTCGTACTGCTCTCCTCCCCAGATCTGCAGGCCGGGGTCGTAGTAGCCGAGCTCGGCGAACCACTGGCGCTCGATGGCGAAGAGGCCGCCCGCGTGCGTGGGCGACTCGAAGGGGGCGGTGGGCTGGGGCCTGCGGGCGCGCTCGTCGGGCGGCAGCTCCGTCTCCTTGTAGAGGAGGCCCCACTCGAAGATGCCGCGGAAGAGGGCGCGCGAGCCGCCGTACTGGCGCTTGTACTCCCACGTCCACATGTCGATGCCGTCGATGATCGGCACCGTCATCACCTTCCTGTCGGAACACGACGGGGTGCGTGCGCGCGCGTGAGTGCGTGCGTGTGCGCGCGGACCTACCTGTTCTCAGCGATGGGAGCGAGAAGCGGCGGCAGCCAGTTCTCGTTCGCCTCGCAGTGGGCGTCGAGGAAGACGACCACGTCTCCACCTGAAACCAGCCTGCAGCTAAGTTTGGGGCGGTACGCCAATGGTCACGCCTTCCCCCCCACCCCCCCCCCCCTCTCGAGGAAACCAACCCGCGTTCTGCGCGCCCACGGTTCTCGACCGAATGAGTCCCTCGCGCTGTCGGTTCCGAATGAGGCGCACCTTGCCGTCGAAACGGCGCACGTACTCCTCGAGCGGATCTTTCAAATGCGCTGAACTTTCGCATAAGTCGGCATTCTCTGCATTCTGCGTGTGGCGAAGAAACAGACGGACGTTTGGCGCTGAAGTCGTCGACGAGAAGGACCTCGTGGAGGAGTTGCGGAGGCGATCGGTTGAGCACCGAGTGGACGGTGCGCAGCAGAGGCGTCCATCCCTCGTTGTGGAACACGACCACTACGCTCGCCGTCGGCAGACGATCAGCAGAAGGGTAGTGCCAGTACCGACAGCTGAAAGCAAGCGACCACCACGACGAGACTGCGGATAGAGGCGATCAACAACCGACCCAACAGGCTACTTCTTCGTGTTTGATCTCCGTGCGAAGTTCGCCCGGGCCCTTTGCGAAACTGTCATTGCTTTCCACGACAAAATCATCGCAATAGAATCACATCACTGTGTCGTTCATCACCCCCCCCCCCCAGACGTGCATGCATGATATTGATGAGTGGACATGCGCCAACTTACTCAGGATCGCGCGTGTCAGGGATGGATCGGTCGAGGGAGATCTGGTCGCTGACGAACGTGTTGAAGCCGAACTCGCGCACCGCCTTCTTCACCGGCGGGTCGTCGTGGCCCGACCGCACCGGCCGACCCATTTCGCCTGACAACGTTTTTATTTCAAGCTTCTTCCTCTGGCCCACTCCCACGCACCGGGTCCCGAGACGGAGGCGACGTTTTTGCTGGTGCCCTCGTAGTTGCCGGGCTCGCCGCTCTTGAACTCCATATTGTGGGCCGTGATGCGGATCCGACCCTCGTCCACCGGACCCGCGATCTTCGACCGCTCCGGCCTACGCGCCCTCGGACGACTCCGGTGCGAATCGTTCTAGACAACAAGCAAGACGCGTCACGTCATATCTGTAACGGAGGGGGGGGGGTACGATGTACCCTCCCCATTGGGGGGGGGGGTGTTTGCTCGCCCTGGTATTCAGTAAATGTTGTTTTTCAGTGCTTTCAGTGTTATATCACACCGTAAAACAGCTAAATAACACTATTTGTTGGCCAAAAAAGTATCTACATATATATCAGTAAAAACAGATACCGAGTACCGACCCCCGCTTTTTGCTCCAGACCCCCCCCCCCCGGTAACCGATTGGAACCAAGGAAGAGTGGCCAGCCAACCTCGCTCTCTAGGTTGTGAAGACCCAGGTAGGGCACGAGACCCATGAGACAAAGCAGACCAACGACGAACAACAGCAGCCGGCGCTGGCGGAAGAAGCGCCGACCGTCGAAGTACAGTCTCTTCAGTGTCATTTTCTTCGTCTATGAGCCACCCCACCACTGCTGACGACAACTCAACAGATCAATCGCTCGTCATAAGTCCATTGTCGCAATGGCGAGAGAGACGGCGGCGAGTAAATACGCACATGCGCGCACAGTACACGAGACAATGACCTCTGCAACGCGCTTATGGCCTAACCTTCCCTTTCACTGCGCGAGCCGCATCACCACCGTTGTTACAGCGTTTGAAAGAGCGCGACGACTACAAGTGCCGATACACGTGTGTCTAAGACATTTCGGTGTAGAAATTCGTTCTGCGAAAACGTTGCATTCAATTCAAAGTAGTGTGTCACGATTTGGAGACCGCAACGCAACGATTTTGAAGACGCTGCAACGCCTGTGTACTTACTTACGTGTACTTTTAAACTTCGTTTTGCATCCAAACAACAAACGTTATTTGCGTTTACTGTAGTAAAAATTGCATAAACACCGTAGTCTGAACAACAATACGACAAGTACACAAATGTGTGCAGTAATTTGCATGTTCTGCATATTTGTGAACGTTGAAGCCGGTAACAACACTGCTTAAGACTCACTTTTTGTAAGAACCAAGCTTTGAAGATTCAAAGTGGCCAAATCCCCGAAATATTTTTTGATTTCCACAAAAATTTGCAGATATCGACTCTCTTTGGTGCTCATTACGAATCTGTGTTTCGAATAAAAAATAATAATTTTGGTCATGAATTATGGTAATTATGGTAGGTTATTTAACTTTTTTGACCATAACTTTGCAACCGTACGTTCAATCGCGATTCTAAAAACATTTTCGGAATCCTCGTCAAATTCTGCATATGATACGGTCACATTCGGGGATCCGTTGACTTTGCTTCATAAAAAACCTTGCAGTTCAAAAATTTGACCGCACTCATTTTTTGGGTTTTTTGAGGATTACTCGAATTTGAAGAACTTGCACACTTAGCTCTATAGTATCCACATAACTTCGACATTGTCCCTACACAATCCATAGAAAAGCGGCGAAATTCAGGTTGCCGGAACCAGATTTTTTCGCGGCCAAAGTCGCCAGGTGCAGTGCTGTAGTCACATAAGTGCACACACAGAAAGCGCTCTAACTACACAGTCTGCAGTCCAATCGCAATTCTAAAAACATTTTCGGAATCCTTATCAAATTCTGCATCTGATACGATTGCATTTGGGAATCTATTGACCCAGCTTCACAAATAATCTCACAGTTCAAAATTTTGAGTTTTTGTGACTGCACTCAATTTCTGGGTTTTTGGAGCATTACTCGAATTTGAAGAACTTGCACACTTAGCTCTATAGTGTCCACATAACTTCGACATAGTGCACACACAATCCATAAAAAAGCGGCGAAATTCAGGTTGCCGGAACCAGATTTTTTCGCGGCCAAAGTCACCAGGTGCAGTGCAGTAGTCACATAAGTGCACACACAGAAAGCGGTCCAACTACACATTCTGCAGTCCAATCGAAATTCTAAAAACACTTTCGGAATCCTTGTCAAATTCTGCATAAGGTGGAGCTCATTCCTTCCCATCACATCCAAATCCAAATGTAGACACATCCAAAAGTTGAGCACAGTTTATAATGTACATTCATAAAATTACTGTAGGCGTTTGATCGGTAACTGGTGGATTCAAATTTCACAGTAACCTTTCTGTGGCAGACTTTGAAAAGCATAATCTGAATTTCAATGTGACTTTTCGTCGCATGCATGTTTTCAAGGATTATATTGTTGGTAGGGTGGGGGGGGGGAGGGCTGTGGGAGTGGGTTGTGCGCTTTGCTTTTTTTTAGGAGAAACGACGAAGTTATGAGAACAACGAAATCTGTGTTTGTTCGCCTATACACAGCTGAGGCAGGGATGCGCCTTTGAGGGATGTGGGGGGGGTGGTTGTTGGGGGGTGGAGGCGCATACATGTAACCCATTTTTTTTATGTGGGGTAGGGTTGGAGACCATGTGCTGTGTGTGTGGGGTGTGTGGGGAGGTCATTTTGAAAGGGGTTGGTTGATGTGTGTCACAATACAATACTATTTTTAATTGAAGACATGTTGACCTTAGAAGGATTCTGGGGTGAGGGTTGGGTGTGGCAGGGGGGAGGGAAAACTTTCGACTGCAGGTGGCAACTATAGGTGTAGATTGGGTCATTGGGGGTCGGGGTTTCCCTCCCCCAGGTGCTGGGTTTCACCCTACCCACACCCTCTCCAACCCTCCACCCAGGTCTTTCTGAACCCCCACCCAACCCCTCCCCCCCAAAAAAAACCCCAAAAACTCAAAATTTTGAACTGTGAGGTTATTTATAAAGCTGGGTCAATACATTCCCAAATGCAATCTAATCAGATGCAGAATTTGACAAGGATTCCGAAAGTGTTTTTAGAATCGCGATTGGACTGTGTAGTTAGAGCGCTTTCTGTGTGTGCACTTATGTGACTACAGCACTGCACCTGGCGACTTTGGCCGCGAAAAAATCTGGTTCCGGCAACCTGAATTTCGCCGATTTTCTATGGATTGTGTGGGGGCTATGTCGAAGTTATGAGGACACTATAGAGCTAAGTGTGCAAGTTCTTCAAATTCGAGTAATGCTCCAAAAACCCAGAAATTGAGTGCAGTCACAAAAACTCAAAATTTTGAGCTGTGAGATTATTTGTGAAGCTGGGTCAATTGATTCCCAAATGCAATCGTATCAGATGCAGAATTTGATAAGGATTCCGAAAATGTTTTTAGAATTGCGATTGGACTGCAGACTGTGTAGTTAGAGCGCTTTCTGTGTGTGCACTTATGTGACTACAGCACTGCACCTGGCGACTTTGGCCGCGAAAAAATTCCGGCAACCTGAATTTCGCCGCTTTTCTATGGATTGTGTGGGGACAATGTCGAAGTTATGTGGACACTATAGAGCTAAGTGTGCAAGTTCTTCAAATTCGAGTAATCCTCAAAAAACCCAAAAAATGAGTGCGATCAAATTTTTGAACTGCAAGGTTTTTTATGAAGCAAAGTCAACGGATCCCCGAATGTGACCGTATCATATGCAGAATTTGACGAGGATTCCGAAAATGTTTTTAGAATCGCGATTGGACGTACGGTTGCAAAGTTATGGTCAAAAAAGTTAAATAACCTACCAGAAAAATTCGATTTACCATAATTCATGACCAAAATTATTATTTTTTATTCGAAACACAGATTCGTAATGAGCACCAAAGAGAGTCGATATCTGCAAATTTTTGTGGAAATCAAAAAATATTTCGGGGATTTGGCCACCCAATGCTTGGTTTTTAGAAAAAGTGAGTCTTAAAAACGTTCATGGATGGACTGCTTATTCGTGTTTTGCAGTTGCACGAGAGCATTGGAGTTCCATGCACGATAAATACGGAAGTATACATGCAAGAAACCGCGCAATGAAGCATAAAACAAAACACAAACTCTATCATTGTAATTATTTGCGTGGATGCTGAGCAGTTTTTTCGACGTCGGTCAGTTCATAAGCAACAGCTGTTCCAGCTTGCTGGCGCAAAAGCTAAAAAAAGTTGTGCTCGGTCACCGCTGTTTGCACAAGCAGTAAGCGTAAATATGATTGCTTGTGAGTGATTCCTTTCCCTATGTTGCCGTCTGAATGTGATTGAGATGGAGATGGCGCAGTCCCTCCTCTTGAACGAGGAGGCGTACAATCAGCTGGCTGACGCCAAGAAGCCCGTCTTCCTCTACGAATGGCTCAGATACTTGGAGAAAATCCTACCGCTCACACAAAAGGTTGCGTAGTCAAGTCACACACACTCTTGGATGTTCATGTACAATGATGTACGTACATACTTTTACAAGCGCAGCTTTTCCAGTCGGATCTCAAAGGCGAGCGGCAAAAGCAGCTGGTCGCGCAGCTACTAACGCATTTGGAATCGGGAAAAGTGAGCGCATTCTTTGCCAGGTATCCGTTCGAACAAAAGTAGTTCGAGTTCAGTTGGGTGCTCTAACTCGTGAAATCTTGTCGCGCTGTCTGGCGTTGGTCTTCTCCGTTGGCGACACCTACTCGCTGTTCGACGCCGTTAACCGCTGTAACGAGCTGCTCAAGACGAAAGACGAGTCCCAGCAAATCGGCAAGAAACTGTAATTTTCTCTTTTTTTAAATCAGCCATCTGTTTTTGTTGCATACGACGACAAATTGTTCGTAGGGCGGCATGCGCCGCTGTCGGCGCCATGTACGAGACGCTGGGACGGATGGTAGGGCCGGGTTACGAAGAGACCGTTCAGATCCTACTGCGATGTCTCAAGCATGCCGAGGTAATTTCCATATTTTTTTTTGTTGCCGATGGTTGTCTTGTAGATGGATGTGAACGGCGGCTTGTAGTCGCAGCAGCGCGCCGAGATCGCGCGCGCGTTGTCGCGAATGGTGCAGGGCTTGGGCTCGGCCGGCCAGACGGTGCATCGGGACGTCTACAAGGCCGTCAGACCGCTGGCTGCCGACAGGGCCATGGCCGTACGACTGGCCGCGCTCAGGGTGCTCTCTTTCTCTCTTTTCATTGCTAGTTGTGGCTGGATTAAGGGCAACGCTAGGAGGCCGTCAGTGGCTCACAGGCATACCCATCTCCTGTCTAAAGGCACATAGTTAGCCACGAGGGCCGCCACAGACATTTGGAAGAACGCGCTCCGCAGGCAGCGACAGCACGAGAAAATCCACTGGCTGGGAAACCCTCGTTATCCTCGTTAGTTGGTGGATGCGTCAAGAATCGAACCCAGAACGTTGAGCGCAAGGCGCAGGCGCAGGCGGCCGATTCTCCACTATTAGGCCATCACACGCTGCCCGTTCACTGTGCCTCTATGGATTGCAGTGTCTGTTGACGCTGGTGGAAGAGCCGAGCTTTCTGCCGAGTTGCGCGGCCGCGGAGCTGGAGCACGTCGCCTCGGCCTGCTACAAGGCCATGGACGGCTCCAACTACGAGGTCCGAGTCGCCGCGGCGAAGCTGCTGGGAAGGCTCTTCGCGCTCGCGCACCAACCCCCAAAGACGGGCCGAAAGGCGGCCGGCGGAGGTGAGACTGGAGACGACGAGGCGTGTCAACTCGAACTCTGCGGACGGAGTGTGAGTGTGGACGCGTTTCGCTGACAGCTCAACAGTCTGCCGGCTCTCTGAAACCGCTGCCGCTGTCCGACTCTCTGTCCCTGCTGTCGGCAGGCCTGCTCAGGGGCGGCATGGGCTTCCTGAAGGGCAACAGCGGCATGACGACCGGCCTCTCCAGAGACGTCCGCGTCGGAGTCGCCTACGTACGTCACACGTAGATCGTAGCGTCTTCTTTGGCGAAATCTGCAAGGTGGCGCCAGCACTCTACGCCTGCAGGCTTACGTGGAGTTCGCTCGTCAGCTGGGCGTCTCCTGGCTCGAGAGGCATCTGAACGAGTTCATGCGCGCCGTCTTCGATGTGGCAGCCACACCCGGCCGGTCCGGCTTGCTGGCCAACGCGCAGTCGGCAGGGTAAGCGGCGTTGGATTGATAATTTAAAGAAAACAATAAAATATTTCTTGAAGCTTCCAAGAGGCGCAGCACGTGCTTCGCTGCGCCCTCTACATTCTGGACGCGACAGTGAGAGGCCAACTGGGCGAGAAGGCCCAAGTGGCCGCCGCCAAACTCGTCGGCGCCTTTCTAGCCGAGCAGACCGCCGCAGTCGGTCAGTTTTTGGCGAGTTCTCTAATTTTTCTGTTTTTTGAAAGTCGATAAACTCAGACGCTGCCGGAGACGTGGGTTCCCCAGAGGCGACAAGCGCAGCCGCACCACCCACTAAGGTGGCGCTGGAACTGTTGGGAATTCTTGGCAAGTCTGTCGGTGCCGCGGCCACTCCCTTGTTTTTGGAGGCATCAGGTGTGCCGTGGTTGAACTAGTTTTCCAGCAGCTCTCTCGCAATCCACAGTGCTACTCGGAGACGGGGCGCGTTGCGTTGCGCAGGCGTGACGGAGCCGACGTTCGCGTGTCTGCTTCATCCGCACGAGTCGGTTCGCCTGGCCGCCGCCCAGTGTCTTCAGACCGTCTGCGCGCACGCCGTGCCACAACTGACGACGCCTCTGCTCGACCGCTGCTTGAACCGGTTCGTTTGTCTCCGACGCTTTTTGCATCTCTCGACCGCCGCAGGATAGCCGTTCAGTCTGGAGCACCTGAAGACGTCGGCGGACGCGCTGTCGGGCTACGGCTGGGCTCTGGGCGCTCTGCTGAGCGGGGCGGCGGCCGGCTCGCGTCTGGGCGTGCCCCACTGCAAGGGCGCCCGCGTCTTCCAGGCGGGAGAGGAGCTGCTGCGCTCGGCCGCGCACAGCGCCTCGCTCGCCGCCGGACGCTGCGCCGCCGGCTGGGCCCTCCTCACGGCCGCCACCGCCGCCGCCGGTCCCAATCTGCCGGCCGCGCAGCTCTCCAGACTGCTTCTCCTCTACAAGAGCGCCTTTCCCCGCTCCAACAAGGAGGCGGACGCCGAACGAGAACGGGGCGACGCGTTCTCGTGGAGACTCAGCCTCGAGACGCGAGCCGGAGCTCTGTTAGGTGGGTAGAGGACGCCACGTTCCTACACACGGACATGTAGTGTTTTTGTCGGTCGTTTATTAATGCCTAGAGCCCTAATGTGAACAGTACACCCTCATCGTTACCAAAGAACAGTGGCGTAGGGCTAGCCAAGGATATGAGGTACCTACGCACCGAATTGTCTGAAGCACAAAAAGTGCAAAAACAAACAAACAAACCATTGCATGACTCTGCCAGTGTTGAGAGCACTTGAGAGCGTAGACACTGGCACTCCACTACTTCAGGTGAGTGTTCGTGGCGGTTGGTAATACGCAGAAAGAAACCGTTGCCAATTTGTGATAAACGTTTCACAAATTCTATTTGTTTTAACGACGCCTCGTACCACGGCGATTGGCAGGTCGTGGATCGCATAAAGGGGTGCAGTCATTCAGAAGATAGCGGTACAAGCGATAATAAATTAACAATGTACAGTGTTCGTTGCAGCGATGGAGACGCTGATTCGGCTCGCTCCCCAGCTGCTCACTGACGACGTCTTGAGACGCGTCTTGGCGCCGTTGGACGTCTTCGCGCACGTCTTGTCCTTGTCAGTGCGCAGTTCACGTCCAGCATACATACATACGATTCGAGAGTGGCTACCGTATTCTTCTTTCCTTTAGTCTGCCGAACGTGTTGAGGTCTTATGGCGGCTCTCCCATCCGTCGCGCCATCGTCGTGGTGAAGACGCGATACTACCGTACGCTGGCGAGTCTCCGACCCAAATATTACGAACGTCAGTTTTGTCGTCGTCGTCGTGTTTGTGGGCTGCTGTGAGGCGGTGTCTGTCTTCAGACTGCTTTTCCGCGCTGTTGCGCGAATTGGTATCCGATGTGACATTTGCCGAATTGTCGGCCGTGGCCGGTTCGCCGGTCGTCAGCTCGCTCGACAAGACGCTCTGTCCGCCGCTCGCCGACCAGGCGGTGATGTCGGCCAGCTGGGACGCCCTCTCCGACCAGGCGGCGCTCGAGCTGACCGTTCGCTTTCCGTCTCCCTCCTTGTCTCTCTGACGAGCCAAGTATTGTCGATCTCTCAGCTGGACGCGCAGCAGCAAACGTCTTCGCCCTGTCTCGAGAACGACCCGAGCGTGTTGCTGCTAGCCGAGAAGGAGCGCTCGGAGCCGGTCGCGCCTTCCGTCGCCTTACTCGACGCGGCCGTCGCCCTCTACGGCGCGCTATTCCCCTTCGTCGCCTCCAAGCACCGTCTGCAGATGCTCGACCACTTCTCGGACTGCGTCAAGCAGTTCAAGGGCGCCAAACAGCTAGGCGTACGTGCCCCCCACCCAACCATTCGCCCTCTCCCTTGCGCAACGCGGACTGATCGACCTCAGCTGCTGACGAACTGCCTGTGCGCGCTGCTGGCTGCGCTGAAGGCGCTCCAGGAGCGCAAGAGGCGTCTCGAGGGCGAGCTCGTCCAGAAGTCGGCCGTCAACCTCATCGTCGGCGTCCTGGGACACCAGCAGTCGACGCTCCGATGTCTCGCCGCCGAGTGCCTAGGACGACTCACGCAGGTACGCACCTGCCTACCAGATGCAGGTGCCCAATTGTGAATTAATTAAGGTGGTTGGAGACCCGCAGTTCGTCGCCGGCATGGCGCAGTACAGTTTCGACAAGTGTGTAGTTTTTCTTGCGGAATTCGCTATGTTTGTGTTGCCTCAGGCTGTCTCCATGTATAGGCTGAAAACGTGTCGAGACGTGGCGAGCAGGACGGGCCACTCGCTGGCTCTGGGCTGCATCCACCGTTTCGTCGGTTCCTTGGGCAGCGGTCAGCATTTGAACACGAGCGTCGGCATCCTGTTGGCCCTGGCTCTCGACCACACCAGCGTGCTTGTCCAGGTTCCCTGCCGCTCATAGACAGACGCATACCGTTGCCCCATCCCCGCAGGTGTGGTCGCTGCGCACGCTGGAGTGGATCGCCTCGACTGGCGGCCCCATGTTCCGAGGCTACGTAGAGCCGGCTCTGTCGAATGTCGTCAGGCTGCTGCTGACGACGCCCGCCGCGGTGGGCGCGGACGTGGCGGCGGGCTGCGGCCGACTCGCGGCGGCGCTCATTACCGCCGTGGGACCGGAGCTGCAGCAGTCGGTGGGCGCGATCGTGTCGACGCGGGCCACGCTGCTCTCGGCCTGCGCGCTCATGCTCGACCACCCGGCCGACACGGTGAAGGCCGAGGCGCTCGCCTGCCTCCAGCAGATGCACCTCTTCGCGCCCAGACACGTCGAGCTACAGACGCTCGTCCCAGCCGTCTGCGTGAGTCTGTCAACTGAGCACCCTTCTAACTCGGTAGTTGGGGGTGGGGGGGGGGGGCGTGGGCTGAAAAAACAGTTCGACATACGCGCCAAAGTTGGTTTCTTTTCCAGCGCTACCTGGGCGCGAGTCATCTGGGTCTACGCAAGGCGGCGGCGTGCTGTCTGCGCCAGCTCGTCCAGAGGGAGGCTCGCGAGGTGAAGCAGCACGCCGCGAAGCTGACCGCCTCTCCGCTCGCCGCCGCCTCCGTCGCCCCGCCCTCTGGTGGGCGGGGCCAGCTGCCGCCGCTCCCGGAGACCGGCCTCGAGGGCGCTTTGTTCGGCATGCTCGACCGAGAAGACGAGCCGCTCCAGGGCAACGTCAAGGACACCCTACTGGGCCTGGTGCAGGCGACCGGGGCGGAGACGCTCGCTTTTTGGCTGGCATTCTGCAAGGATGTGCTCGCAGCAACGGCGTCCGGTACGCGCACGCAGCGCAGCACTCCAGCTGTCGACGACCTCCGAAGGTCACCATCCCTCCTTGCAGACATACAATCTCCTTCGCTGGAAGAGAAGCAGATGTCGGCGTCGATGGTGGTCGCGGTGCAGCAGCAGGAGACGTCCGCCGCCGCCGACGCCAACGCTGACGACGACGAAGACGATATTCTCGGCGGCAGCGGCGCGGCGTCCAAGTGATTCGCTTTCTCTCGATTCGTCTCGAGTGTTTCTTCGTTTCACTTCAGCTCATTTAGGTCGGCGCAGTCGCTGTTCTCCGCTTCCGCAGTCAGTCTGGTCGCTGGCGTCGGTTCGTCCGCTCGCTGGCCGACGCGCGTGTTCGCCTTGGAGCTGGTGAGGCGGCTGATGGCGCTGTGCGACGGCGAGCGAGCGCATCACGACCTGGCGCTGGCCAAGGAGCTCCAGATGGCTGATGGAAAATGTGGGAGCTTGCTTGCCGATTTGTCAGACTGGGATAGGAGGGTGTGGTCGTGCTGCAGCGGACTACTTGGTGCTGCACTTGTCGGAGCTGGTTCGACTGGCGTTCATGGCGGCGACGTCGGAGAGTACGGAGCTGCGTCTGGCCGGCCTGGCCTGTCTGGAGGAGCTGATCGAGCGCTTCTCGGCCGTGCCCGAGCCCGAGTTCCCCGGTCACGTCATCCTCGAGCAGTTCCAGGCGCAGGTCGGCGCCGCACTCCGGCCCGCATTCGCGCACGACACGCCCAGTCACGTCACGGCCATGGCCTGCGAGGTGCGCTTTGCCCTCATCCCCCTTCCCGCCCATTAACGCTTACCGTCTCGCGTGCTAAGGTACGGTAACTTACGTACGGTCTTTACAGGTGTCGAGTCGCTGGATCGGCAGCGGCGTGGCGCGGGACCTGAACGACCTGAGGCGCGTCCACCAGCTGCTGGCGTCCTCGCTGGCGAAGCTCAAGCGTGGCTCCATCGTCTGCCAGCTCTACAACGAGAGCGCTTCCACCCTAGAGAAGCTCGCCATTCTCAAGGCCTGGGCCGAGGTCTACGTCGTCGCCGTCGACAGGGACGAGCGAGACAAGACGGAACACGCGCCGGAAGACGGTGCGACAAGGGAATCCGTCCTGAGATGCTGTTTCTGTATTGCGGTGTTATTCAGGTGCGCCGAAGGAAAGCCTACTGAGCCTGGTAGGGCCCGAGCTGAAGGGACTCATCGGCCATTGGTTGGCCGTCCTAAGGGACTACGCGCTCATTTGTCTGCCGAAGGAGTTCGCCAATCAACTTCCCGCGTACGTGGGCACTTACTCTCTGTGACGTCAGCGGTGAAGAACGGTCGGCGCTCTAGCGGCGGCGGTGCGTACTACACGTCGGAGACGGTCGACTCGTGCCGACAGTACTATCGGCAGTGCTGGGCTGCCGTGCTTCTCGCCGCTTCCGTCTGGCTCAGTCGGAACGACTTCGAACTCCCGGATCCCGACGCCCTTGCCCGAGACGACGACGACGACGACGCGCCGCCCGCCAACGCGGCCGCGCTGCGCGGCGCGGCGGTCGCGAGCAAGGAGCAGCGGTTCCACCTGCTGCTCGGTGAGGAGAGCCTTGACGGGCTCGACTCCTCAACTTGGTGGCCCCCTCGCAGGCGTGTGCGCCGAGGCGCTGTGCGGCGGCGGTGTGGACGGCGCGGCGGCGGCCGACGACGAGCAGCAGCGGCGCTGCGTGGCCGCCCTGTCGGCCATGCTCGACGCCGACTGGTGCAGAAGGAGACTGGTCGCCGATGACGACGCCGCCCTCGCTGTCGAGCTGCTCAACATCGTTCACAGGTTCGGGCTGCACTCTTGCAGTGAATGACGATGACTGCCGACTCGCGCCGTCTAGACTGATCCTGTCCAAGGATGAGACGTCGACGCAAGCTGCGTGCTTTGACGTCCTGGAAAAGGTCGTCGCGGCAATGGAAGAGGCTGGCGGTGGTACGATGACGTTCGAGCTACAGTAAGATTTTCGCCTGGAACACACGATTGGTCTTTTGCAGAGAAGGAAGCGCTCAAGCCGGGCTCATCCGTGGCCTATGCCGCCCTGGAAGTCTGCCTGTGTCAGCTCGTCCGACAAGTAGGGTTGCTGGCTAGCTAGTTGGTGGTCTGAACGAGAGGTGCTAATCAAGCGACAGCGCGTTTAGTTGCCTCGAGTCAGTCCCGGGAGCCTGAATGGCGCCGCGGCGCTGGCCTCTCAGCAGCAGCGGCGCTTCGCCCGACTGTCGGCCGACGGTCGCCAGCTGGTGGGCCGCGCCGCCCGGGCGCTGGGCCAACTGCCGGCGCTCTGTGCGTCCGCTGCCGACGAGCTCCAACTGTTGCCGGCCATCCTCTACCTGCTGCTGGGCGTCGTGCGCGAGTGCGCCTGGGTGGGCGCCGACGAGCTAGTGCCCGGCGTCGACGTCGGCCGACTCGCCGAGCCGGCAGCGGCCGGCCTGCACGCCTTACGCACGCTCGTCCGCCGTCAACCGGCCGCTGAAGCCGATTTCGAACCCTGGGCGGAGGTGCTAAGGAGCGGCCTGAGCAGCGCGTTAGACATGCGACAGGCGGCGCCCGCCGACGACGGACACGTGGCGCCGACGGCCGTCCTAATGACCACCGCGGTATTCCTCACGTCCGCGCCAGCCGCCGTCTGTTGCGGCTCGACAACTCTGCTCGAGCGAGCTGCCGCTTTGCTCGTCGATGACCTGCAATCGTCAGACGACCCCAAGGTAGGAATTTTTGGACTGCTAGCCGCGACGACTGCATTGTGAGGAGACTAGCGACGTTCAGCTGGAATTGCAAGTGCTGCAGACGCTGCAAGCACTGCTCGCGAGGCCTGACGCCGACCGCGAGTTGATGGCGCATCTCGTGCCCCACCTCGCGCCAGCGGTCGTCGAGAAGCTCCGCCAGCTCTCGCCCGTCGACGAGTCGGCTGCGGCGCCTGCATCGTCGACGTCCCCCGCCGACGACGCGGTGCTGCAGGCGGCGCTGCGCTGCATGGAGGCGCTCGTCGACTGCGCGCCCGCCGGCAAGTCGGCCGACGTCGCCTCGTTGACACTCCAGTTTTACCTGCACTGTCTGGCCGGGGAGGAGGGGGAGGAGGGCGGCGCGAACGCCTCCCTGGAGTCGTTCGCGCTCGAGCGGCTCGACGTCTTCGGTCCGGCTCGCCCGCAGGAGTTTCGCGCCCTCGTCGCCGGCCGGCCGGAGCTGAAGCGGCGTCTGGAGCGCGCGCTGGAGAGGCGCAGGGCGCGAGAGCGCGCCACCGTCGACCGACGACAGCGCGAGGTGACGCGACGCAAAGAGATGGCCGCAGCGGATGAGAGCGCGCGCAGCGCCGGCCCCGCGATCGCGCTCAAGACGTTCGCGGCCCCCAAAGAGTGATTCTAGTAGTAGTAAAACGGTTACAATACAGACGACACGGCGACGTATTGAACGTGTTCTGATGCCCTGCCCCACGATGAAGCTGTACCAAGCTACCCTGTATGATGAGGCGGCTTTGACTTAGGCGCGGGCGCTCTCGTGTGGTTCCTTGTTTCTGTACGTGCGTGTGGTGTTGTGCAGTGCCGTAGGTAGAAGTGGTGGAATTCGCTTTACTCGTGACAAGCGCTGTGGCTGTACTACGGCGACGGTATAAGAGAGAGGGGTCGGCGGCTGTGCCAGGGTCAGCGCAGTCGAACGAGGGACGGCGAATCACAACCGACTAAAAGCTTCAGCAACGCGCAGTGACGCGAGTCAGCAGCCGCCTCGACCAACCCAACTAGCATTGCTCTCTGTCCTGCGTCCCCATTGAACTTGATTGTAGAATCGATCTAAGGAACGAATGCCAGCGCTTCCTTGTTGTTCGCCATGGTTGACGCGAGTTAGCTCTCTTTAAACCACAGACAAAAGCATCAGGCTAATGATCCGGCTAAAGGCACGATTGCTGCTGGAACAGGCGCCTTGGACTGCATAGCGCAGCGTAGCGGTGAAAGCTGGCGGTCGCCGTTAATGACTGCGACGGCACAGAGGCGGTCTCGGCAGCGGCGGCGGCGTCGGCCGGTCAATTGTTGCAGCGTCAGTGAATTATCGTTCCGGACGGCCGGTGTCACGAAATAAGTCATCCCCCAGAATAAGTCATCCCCCGGATGACTTATTCCGCCATTTGTCCGGAATAACTTATCCCCCAGCCGGGCCAATGTATCCCCCTATTTTAAAAGTCATGAGGACGTTCCGCTTGCAGAGACAGACTTCCGATGGGTTGCGCAATGCATCGAATTGTTTGCTAAGTAAGTTTGCTAAGTACAATAAGTGCACATTTGCTCAGGAAATTTGGCTGCATTGAAGTATAAACCTGCTGAACGCAAAGTAAAACGGCTGATGTGCCAGGTATGATGGCTGATGGCTAAGTAAATATCGGCTGAATGCTAATCGACCGCTCCCATGGAATGTAGTGGAATTGTGGCTGCTTGTCCGTGACGCCGCTATTGCTTGTTCCCGACCAAGGCCCGTGTGATCGTGCACCTCGTCTGATTTTCTGGATCTGCCACTGCCAGCTGAGGGCTAACAGCTGCACTCGAATTCATTCGGTTGCAGCTATGTATTTGGATACGCTCACCATTTCCCTGAAGGACAAGTGTACCTTGGCGCTGGCCCGGATAACCTAGGAACTCTCTCTGAGGGTCGTGGTGTCAATTTCGACCACAGCGCAACTTTTGCGTTTCTCGCTGTGATATTGCTCTTCTCCGTTATTTTCAATACTCCCTCTTGCATTATACAGGGTGGGCCAAAAAAACTTGGACCCCTAAGTTCAACGCGGCTTTTCTCGTGCTAGGGTGGACCGATTGGCGTGGAATAGTAACCACGCATACCTCCAACCTCTCTACGCCTCCCCACAAAATTTCAGTTGAATCGGACGAAACAGTCTCATTTGGCACTCGTTTTTGCAAACCGCCCTCGAAATTCGAGTGTTCACGCGCTCGTTCTCGTGGCAGCGTCGACCAATTGCTGTGAAATTGTTACCAGACATGCCAGTCGCGTACACGCTTTGTCCCAAAAAATCAAGTTATTTGGACTAATATTGCTCATACCCAGATATACCCAGATGCCGCACGAATTAGGCTGAATTAAATTGCATACGACCTTTTCTGTGTTTACATCTGATCAAGTGTCATCTAATCAAGCCCCACCACTGCTGTTGCATTTGCGTTGATGCCAACTAAACACGCGTCACCCATCGCCTAATGCAACTTCATCCACCTGGGGGGATTAATTGGCCCGCTGGGGGGATGACATAGCCTGCACGTTTTGGGGAATAAGTCATCCGCCCGGATGACTTATTCCAGAATAAGTTAACCGGGGGGATGAGTTAGCCTGGGGATGACTTATACCGCGACACCGGTCGCTGGCCGCCTGAGCGATGCCTCGCAACTGCACGGCCCGCAAGTGCATCCATCAAACGCCGTTGTGGAGTTATAAGTCATCCCCAGGATAACTCATCCCCCCTTTTAACTTATTCTGTAATAAGTCATCCTGGCGGATGACTTATTCCACAAAACGTGCAGGCTATTTCATCCCGCCAGCGGGCCAATTAATCCCCCAGGTGGATGAAGTTGCATTAGGCGATGGGTGACGCGTGTTAGTTGGCATCAACGCAAAGGCAACAGCAGTGGTGGGGCTTGATTAGATGACACTTGATCAGATGTAAACACAGAAAAGGTCGTATGCAATTTAATTCAGCCTAATTCGTGCGGCATCTGGGTATATCTGGGTATGAGCAATATTAGTCCAAATAACTTGATTTTTTGGGACAAAGCGTGTACGCGACTGGCATGTGGTAACAATTTCACAGCAATTGGTCGACGCTGCCACGAGAACGAGCGCGTGAACACTCGAATTTCGAGGGCGGTTTGCAAAAACGAGTGCCAAATGAGACTGTTTCGTCCGATTCAACTGAAATTGGGGAGGCGTAGAGAGGTTGGAGGTATGCGTGGTTACTATTCCCGCCATCGGTCCACCCTAGCACGAGAAAAGCCGCGTTACTTAGGGGTCCAAGTTTTTTGGCCCACCCTGTATAATGCAAGAGGAGTATTGAAAATAACGGAGAAGAGCAATATCACAGCGAGAAACGCAAAAGTTGCGCTGTGGTCGAAATGACACCACGACCCTCAGAGAGAGTTCCTAGGTTATCCGGGCCAGCGCCAAGGTACACTTGTCCTTCAGGGAAATGGGAGCGTATCCAAATACATAGCTGCAACCGAATGAATTCGAGTGCAGCTGTTAGCCCTCAGCTGGCAGTGGCAGATCCAGAAAATCAGACGAGGTGCACGATCACACGGGCCTTGGTCGGGGACAAGCAATAGCGGCGTCACGGACAAGCAGCCACAATTCCACTACATTCCATGGGAGCGGTCGATTAGCATTCAGCCGATATTTACTTAGCCATCAGCCATCATACCTGGCACATCAGCCGTTTTACTTTCGTTCAGCAGGTTTATACTTCAATGCAGCCAAATTTCCTGAGCAAATGTGCACTTATTGTACTTAGCAAACTTACTTAGCAAACAATTCGATGCATTGCGCAACCCATCGGAAGTCTGTCTCTGCAAGCGGACCGTCCTCATGACTTTTAAAATAGGGGGATACCTTGGCCCGGCTGGGGGATAAGTTATTCCGGACAAATGGCGGAATAAGTCATCCGGGGGATGACTTATTCTGGGGGATGACTTATTTCGTGACACCGGCCGCCCAAAGCTTTGCGCTGTAAATAAATACAGCGGCTCTAGTCTCGGGTCTGTCTCTAGCCAGACGTCTCATCCGCTAATTCAGTCGCAGTTAAAGGCTGTGGAGAAGTATCGATTCGTCATTTACAGTGCAAAAACGTATCAATGCTACTGAACCGTTATGTGGTTGAGGGCATAAACAATGGGGGAGGTATGCGTACG
This sequence comes from Paralinhomoeus sp. GSCO2_6, assembly GCA_030248085.1. Taxonomy (NCBI): domain Eukaryota; kingdom Metazoa; phylum Nematoda; class Chromadorea; order Monhysterida; family Linhomoeidae; genus Paralinhomoeus; species Paralinhomoeus sp. GSCO2_6. Next base: position 21,707 of record JASAMY010003402.1, on the reverse strand, counting down.
TGTGCTTTTAAACAGGAACTTGAATTAAGAACAGTCACATAGTCCCCTTATTTTTGGCCACTTGGGGCTTGATGGTCGTCAGTTGCCTGCTACGCTCGCATTTGACGCACTGCGGTGACTAAGTAGTGGTGACTGACGCACGGTTGTGCAAACAGCAGAGAAGCAGCGCGTACGCGTTGTGATAGACGAAGAGGTCCAGCTGGAAAGCGATCAGCGCCTGCTAGCTCGACGTCACGACTCTATTTTGCGGTGCACTATGTGAGAGAGGGCACTATTGGAGGATTACGGTAAATACGTTTCGCGCAGAAGAACAGTAATAATATATTTACATATCAAGAATCAATATTGCGTAAACAAGACACAGTACCAAGAGATTTAAATATTTGCATATTCACCTGTCGTGCGCTTTCGCATATTCAAAGAGTTTTTGAAAGTTCGTGCGTACATGGCGTGCGTATGACAATCATCGGTGTTGCGCAGTAAATTTGCAACGCACGCAGGAAGCGCTCTGTTGTTGTAGTTGACACAGTTCACTTCACGTACGATTTCTCTCGCTCGAGTATGGGGTCCTACAAGCGCAAGCTGTCGGATTGCACGAAGACGCTGCACGCGCTCGGCCTGTCGCCGTCGTCGTCGTCGCCGACACGCAGTCGGCCGGCGGGCAAGGAGCCTTGCTCGACGAGCGCCGACCTCCTCGAGCGCTTCGGCGTCGTCGCCGCCGACGCGCAGCTCGCCGACACCGACGCCGCATTCGAGCTGGTGTCGACATTGAGGGAATTCGAGTCGCTCGCAGCCACGGAACGACTGGAGGCGCTCGCCAGCCTTCTCGCCGACGCCGACCGCGCCTGCGCGACGCTCGAGCAGCGCGCGCGCATCGCCGTCCTCGTTCTCCTCCTTCACGCTGCCCTTCTCCACCATTCTCCGCGCGCCCGCACGCGCGTATGACCGCTTCTTTCTGTTCATGGGTGCACTGATTCTGGTAGTGAGAGCGGTGTTCCTTCGTTTGTAGCTGCTGCCGTTGATCCACGAGCTACTCGACCGTCTCGGAGAGGTCGTGGACAGGTCGCCACTGGAGCGCGACTTCCTGAAGGCCTGTGGAGTGTTTGTGATGTTCTTCGACAAGAGGTGCTGTCTTTCGGTAACCAAAGCGCTGTTGCGTTGCGACGAGCGAGCCTCGTGCCTTTAGCACACCGTTGCCGACGGTCGAGAAAGCTGCGTCGGACCTCTACGAGAACATGAGACTGACTTGGCCGAGTGAGAGCTTCGACGCCAGCTTTGCCGCTGTCACGGTTCCACAACAGTACGACATCATTGTTAGTGAGCCGCGCTGCGCGGCGAAGAGCTAGATGGCTCCCACTGCGCGTTCCAGGCGACGATTGTCAACGAACTACTGTGTTGGCGGTTCCTCCTACGGTGGCCATTGGGCGAGGGCGCTTGTCGACTGGAGGACTGCGGAGAGGAGTCGTCGACGCCCACCGCCGTCGTCGTCGCCTGCTGCGCCGGCTGCTTCTCGAGCTTCCACGCGAGCTGCTTCGCCCGCTGGCTGCGCGACAACGCAGGCACCGTCGACGTCGACAAGGTTATGCGCCTTTTCCCACGCCTCTGGGGCACGCAGTCTGCTGATCGATCGTTCCAGGGCTCGCTCTCGTTCGACGGCCCACCTTCCCGTTGTCCGCGCCGAGACTGTCCCGTGCCCGGAGTGGCGTCCAAGGTGGTGGCGGGCGCTGGCGTGGGCGGACCCGAGGCCGAGGCGTCGCATGTGGTCGGCCTGATGCCCTGCCGAGCGAAGCGGCACACTGCCGTCGACCTCTCTCTGCGCCTCTTCGTCGGCGAGACGCTCGCCCTCTTCGCGGCCGCCGAGCCAGCGGAGCCGGCTCCCGGACGGCTCTTCTCGCTGCGCACGCTCATGTTCGCCCTGGACGCCGACCAGGGCGTCGTTGGGGGGGGGGGGGGGGGGGGGGGGGGGGGGGGGGGGGGGGGGGGTGGGGGGGTGGTTTGGTGTGCGCTGCGTGTGTTGTTTTTCCCCCCGCTTTTGGGTGTCGTGTTGTGTGGGGGTGTGTTGGTGGGGGGTGGGTCGGGGGGGGGTGCGGGGGTGTTTGGGGGGTCGGGTCGTTGTGCCCGGGGGGCGCTGTGGCGGTGTGGGTTGTCGTGTCTGTTCTGGGGCGTGCGTTGGTGGGTCGGGGGGGGGGCGTCTGCGTCTTTGGTGGCGGCGGCTGTGTGGGGCCCCCCCCCCCCTCTGTGCTTGGCGGGGCCCCCGTCGCCCGGTCCTTTCCAGCGGCCAGTAGGACGCGCGACTGCGTGCGCGCGCTCAGCTGGCCAGTGTCTCCACGTTGCTCTCGTGACCCAGGGCGGCGCTGCTGAGCCGCGTCAACGACTCCATTCGCGAGCAGCTCCTTCGCGCGCAGCTCGCTGCCACGCTGCCCTCTTGACCGCTCGCTGCCCGACGTCCTCTTCATTTCCTGCATGTCTCGCAGCCTCAGCCAGCTTCGCATTCTATAGCGTTGTGAAACGAGTGTACGCGCCGCGTGCAAGCTGGCACGAATGGCGTTACGTGCCCACGAATAGCGCCCGCCCATGAACGGGTTTAGGCGACTCGTGTGAGTCATGAATCATAGGTTTTGTAGCGTTTTGAAATAGTGATTTGGAGCTCGCGGCGGTCTCGTCTTGTTGGTGGTCGCTTTATCCGGTGCAAGTTTCACAAGTTGAATTGTGCGGTGGTGCTTCTGTCGTTGTTGTTACTTTCTCCAATAGAGAGGGATCCTCTACTGGGGAGGTGTTACAATACCCTACAGTCGATGGCTATATGACACTTGTGAAAAAGCACTCTAGCACTAGAATGCAATTCAATGTTACGGACACGGTCGACTGACTACCATAGTACGGCAAAACGTTTGACCGCAGTAGAAATCAATGCTTTTCCACAGCAAAAAGAAAAGCTGGTTCATACTGGTTTGATCCGACTAAACATTGTGGGTCGGCAGAGGTCAACCGAATCCACAACAGAATGGTGAACATGACGAGCGACTGCGTGTTGCTCGATGGCGTATGCAAGGCGAAGCGCCACATGCGATGCTCGGCCTGACGTGTCGAGGGATCAAGCAGACGAGACTTCCGCACGTCCTAACCGTGTGTACTCGCACGCGTCGTTAGCGCGCGCCCAGACTAAGCACAACAACGAAGACCACAACAAAAAGGGCAAACAACGCCTAAAAATGGGTGTTCCTCCGTACTCGTTTCACGTCTGTGCGGTTGATTACGCCTCGGTCTGTGGTGTGACGAGTTTCGACCTCCTAACCTACGAGACACGAGGCGGTAGTGGGCGGGAAAAAAAGAAGAAACGAACGACTAAGGGTATGACTGAGGGGGTGGGGGACTACGGACGGGAGTAAAGCAGAGTCGACCGGTGGAAAGCGGGAGACAGGACGGAGGGAGGGAGGGAGAGCCTAGGACGAGTGCTCAGAGGGCGCCGCAGTCGGCGATCGCGATGACCTTGTCGGGCTTGCCGGACTTGGAGCCGTGGCCCTCGACCTTCTTGACCACGTCCATGCCGTCCACGACCTTGCCGAACACGACGTGCTTGCCGTCCAGCCTAGAAAGGGCGGCGTCGACTAATCCGCAAACAAACGAGCAAACTGGCGGTCACTCGCCAGGAGGTGACGACGGTCGTGATGAAGAACTGCGAGCCGTTGGTGTTGGGGCCCGAGTTGGCCATCGACAGAATGCCGGGCTCGGTGTGCTTCAGCTGAACGCGCAATCGGAAATTCGGGACGCGGACGGACGAAAGTGAGAAGTTCGCGCACGTTGAAGTTCTCGTCGGGGAACTTCTCGCCGTGGATCGACTCGCCGCCCGTGCCGTTGCCCGCCGTGAAGTCTCCGCCCTGAAACCCGAGACATACACACCTGTGAGTGGGACAACAAAAAGGACACAGCCATACCTGGAGCATGAACTCGGGAATGACGCGGTGGAAGGTGCAGCCCTTGTAGTGGAGGGGCTTGCCCGACTTGCCCTTGCCCTTTTCGCCCGTGCACAGCGCGCGGAAGTTCTCGGCCGTCTTCGGCACGACGTCGTTGAACAGCTGGCGCATATTTCCATTTTAATTAATTTTCAAATCCAACGCTAGCAGCTCGGGACCAGACCAATCAACCCACCTCCATGGTGATCCGGCCAGCCGGACTGCCGCCGATCGTCACGTCGAAGAACACCTTGGGGCGGCCCATTCTGATAAACTACCGACTCAAACTGCTTTGACTCCTAAACTCGAATTCCAAAACAAAAGCTTCCAAATAGTACGAAAAGCGGTAGCCGTTACTAGGCGCAGCTAAAAATAGAATTCGACTCAATCTGGCTAACGCTGCAAACCGAATGCACAGTGCCGGGTACGGTACGTAGAACAAATCCTGTGTCCATGTGTAGAAAGTTGGCTTGGCGAAAGGCTCTCATAAATCATTCTATCCTTCCATGTCTACCTTTTACGATGACTTTTCGTGGCAATGTCGAGTATCCACACACAACGCTATACGTACAACATGTCGCGTAAATTGTATCCTTGTAAACCCATAACAACTTCAGTAAAGCGAACGCTGCAAGAATTGAAATGGAGCGAACACTTCAGCTGCTGAGCGCACAGGCGAACGCTTCAAAGCTTCGCACAACACTACGCGTTCAAACATACGCGTTCAAATTCGTTATGAATTCAAATTCGTTATGAATACGACTAAGTGGAACTCATTTTGTGCACGAAGTATGTTCCTTTGCTGCTGATAAATCAACGGACAAATTCGCGGACTCTAATCACACTCTTCGTCAAGCGAATTGTAGCCCCAGGGCATGTTGAGGTCAGGGAGAGGAAGATTTGCCTGCAATGCGTGAAGTTTGTTGTACACGAATTCCGTTAGCGCCACTCATTACCTTTTGCCGAGCCGACGCGTTGCATAGCATTCGCCAGACGAGCGGCGCCACCTTCTGACTGGCTGGCAGCGCGACGCCCTGAGCGCGGTAGAAAGCGGCGCCCTGCCGCGTCTCTCGCAACTTGTACACCTAAATGATCAGATTCCGTACTTTGCCTTCCAATGGGTCCAGAAAGCACGTCTACTTACGCATTGGAGAAACGGCCTGCTGCTGACAGCTGTTGTACTCCCGCCCCTCCCCCCCCCTCACCAACCTCCCTAGGTGGAAGTTTGGGCGCATACCGCAGTGATCTCAAAGCGGCCAATCTGCTCCGTGTCGGCAATCAGAGGCGTCTGCGCCACGTCGACGTGCCTGCCCAGCCTGTAGACCGTCACGAGCCTCTCGTCCAGCCGCGACAGAATCGCCTGCTTGAGCCTAAAGGGCCAGGATCACTGGCGGATCTAGGATTTGCTGACAGAGGGGGGAGAAGGTCAACTTTTTTCACCGCCCAAACTACACTACAATGGAATAGACTAAAATGTCGGGATTTTTTAGCTCCCTTACGAGTCAAACGTGAGTTGAAGAGAACCACAGCGCCGCAGGCAAAAATTTTGCACTTTTGAGTGCCTTAATCCAAGGAAAACGTAAAATTTCCCTTTGTGCTCGTCCTTCTTTCCTTCTTCTCCCCCTGATCTCTCCCCCTCCTTCCCCCCTAAATCTGAGCTGACAGGAGGGGGAGACCCCCCCTCTCCCCCCCGTCTGGATCCGCTAGTGGCCAGGATAGCCGCCATTAACGACGAGCCTTGCGACCGGCACCAGTACCGAACCTGTTGCCCTCGAACATTTCGAGCGCGGTCTCTGTCGAGCAGAGCAATGGCTCGAACAGTCGCTTCTCCTCTTTCAGGTGTTTCAGCCCGCTGCGACACATGGACTGCACCTCAGTCTGAACAACGAGTCACGCGCATGAGCAGCACCGGAACTGAGAGCAAAAACAAAAAAAAACAACAACAAAACAAACAGGCTTCGGCTGCCAGTCGGACACGTCCAATGAGAAGTCGTAGACGAAACTGCCGGATTCGTCTGAAGCGATTGAGGGCTTGATGGCGAGTAGGTGCGGAAGAACGCAGAACCGAGCAACGAACAGGCGCGGGGCACGTCGGGATATCCGAATAGCTGAGGCTTGAGCCGTTCGTCGAAGGAGCGAGCCAGACAAGCGCCCAGGAATGTGCTGCACGAGTTCCAGAACGCCTGGAAGACACATCGTCCCGTGCGACTGAATTCTGGACGCGCGCGAACGCGGGGAGAGGGGCAGCACAACTTCTACTCGCCCTGTGGACGGTGCACAACTTTCTGTCGCCGTCGTCGTTTTCGTCGACGCGCTGGTCAAAATAGAGCAGATCCAGATCGATCGAGCTCTTCGGCTCCCTATCTGTCCGGTCTTTGGGCAGCTTCGAGCCGACCGGCCGGTCGACGGCCGTCGTCGTCGTCTTCTGGAGGTCGGTCTTAGAGGCGAAGTCGGAGTCGTAGTCGGTGGAGAGCAGCCGCAGCCGATCGGGCAGGGACAGCGACAACGGTTGGTGAAGCGGCCACAGCTGGTCGTTGACCAGCGACAGCGCGCAGTTCTGCAGCTCGTAACGGCCCAAGTCTGTAGTGGCGAGCGCACAAGCCGCTGGAAGCCAAGCGGCCCGAAAGGAGCAGGCGTCCTTACGTTTGACGCAGTCGTGAGGCGTGGACAAGTCGAGATTCATGACCAGTTCCACCCGCGCGTCGTGCGGCTCGACCAGTCCGTATTTGTTGTTGGAGATGGGCGGGAACTGGCGACGCCGCTCAGTACGCACTACCACCTAGACTGTGGCGACTTCACACTTTCCACAACGCGAACATTGCAAGCGCCGCTGCCTTTCGAAGTCTGGGGTTCAGGGCCAGCTGCCTCTGGCGTTCCTTCTCGAATAATGTCGCCGCGACGTTCGTTTCTTCGGGAGCGCTCGCAGACGCAGCGCTCTGCAGACGGCTGAGGCTTCGACAGAAGCCAGGAGCCGCGACGGCTCTCTTGCACGTTGCTAGCACAATCATGCTGGTTGTAGCTACAAAGTCACAGTCAAACAAAAGTCACTTCAGGGCTCATGAACGTGCAACGCTCAACAACTAAATGATACTCGGGTCAATTTCGCCGCTGCACATGCAGACACGTTGAATACTTTTATTACTACAGGCGCTATCACCGAATTGAGCAGAGAAGGAATTGCGTAAAGTGCTAAAATCACGACTAAAAGCCCAGAGGCTGCTTGAGCTGCGCTCACTCGTCCTGGACCGACTCGTTGCTCTCCAGCGACTTCTGGCTCAGACCTAGACGCGGCCTGCCTGTTCTGCGTGAGAAATATGTACTGCAATGGGAAGCACTACTTTGAACGGTTCACCAAAAGTACCTATTCTATTTGAACGATACTCTGGTAGAAATTTTTTCCATACTGGACATCTACCCCCCCCCCCCACCTGAAGGTAGGATCACATACCACCACCCCCCCCCCCCGCCCCACGCACCCTTTAGGCCCGATCCGGTCCGGTTACAGTCTACAAGCATGTCTACCGAGTTTCGCCATCCGGTTCGGTTAGAACATACCATTAACCGGGTCTGGAAGAGTGGGGGGGGGGTAAAATGGCACTTTTTGTGGAAGGGGGGGGTCTCCGAAGCATGAAGTGGCGGGTAACCAACCATTTTTGAATTATAATGGTTCTTTTGGTAAAAAAAAACGGGTCAAAATCGGCTCTAAATAAGGTTTTTCTGATATTTTTTGGTTATAAAACACTGCAAAGCACTGAAAAACAACCAACATTTACTCACTTTTATCGTTTTAGACGGAGTGAACATCCCTCGGGAAAATTCTTGGGGGGGGACTTTGAGGGTGTTGTAAAAATAGACGGGCTCCACGCCCCCCCCCCAAAGTTACAGGTATGGCTCGAAGCAGGGTTGCATAAAAAAAATTCAAGTTTTTTTAATTAAAAAAAATTAAAAAAAAAAATTTTAATTGACTTAGGAGCCATCATTGGTGCCAAATACCTGTACTATAAGATACTTTTAGCCTATTAGAGTGTCAAACACAAGTACTAGTGCTTCCCTAAAGCCTTTAGAAGCATATTTAGCATCGTTTTAGTCAAATGGTGACAAAGCCGCTGCCTCTAAATGGTCGTGTACGGTATCACACTATGTTGGGAACCAGTTGGGAACCCCAAAAAGAGCTTAGTTTTGGTGCTAATAAGCAAGTTTATGCATGAATAACTACTAATTGTACCATCTAAACACCATTTAAGCGCTTTTTTGCCACTCAAAAGCTAAATTTTACCCAAAAACAGAGAAATTTTTTTTAATTTAAAAAAACCCAACTTAAAAAAAAAATATTTAAAAAAAACAAACTTTTTTTTTAATTGTGCAACCCTGGCTCGAAGTGTTGGCTGCGATGCGAAGAGACCGAGCTACGGCAGCTGCCCACCCTCGACTCTGCAGACTTCGCAGTGGAGGCGGGCCTCGTTCTCGAAGAAGTCGAGCCAGAGACGCTGCTTCGTCGAGAGCCGGTCGCCAGGGCCCTTCACCTCCACCGCCTGCAGGCCACGCAGCCTTCTTCACGATGCACGGACAAGCCAACCAAGGAACAGCTGCCGACCTTGACCGTCTTGCGATCGTAGTCCCAAACGAGGAGGTCGGGCAGACCGCTGCGCGTGTGCCGGAAGTCGAGCAGGAACCGCCGGAAGACTAGGCTAGCCGCCCGCGCGCCCACGCATGCCAGAAACCTCTGCGGACAAACACAAGGTTTCTTTCTCTCTGCCAATGGAAACGCGTCCGCAGCGGGGCACGTACGGCGACTTGTCTGGGCGACTGGAACGAGTCCCAGTGGCCCAACGTGCACGTCACGCCCTGACACTTCAGCCAGTTGGCTTCGATGCGCGACAGCAGCTCCTGAATCGTGCCAACGTGAGACACACATTCAATATTTGGCGACGATTTTCACAACAGAAATCAGTCGATAACCGATAAACCAACCATTTCAGAAGCGTTTTCCAACCACTTCAAGTCACTGTCGATTTTGTCCTTTCTTCTGCGATAGAATCCATCTGTGTAGTTCAGGTCCAAAGGCTCAAACTGACAAGGCGAGATCCACACCGGATAGTCCAAACTGTCAGCTCCGACTGAAGCAACACTTTCAGAATTGGCTTCAAATCTGTCAAAAATAGTGTCCCAAAACAGTAGCGCCATCGCCGTGTGCCAGCATCGTGCCTCGGAATGCACGCCTATAAAATAGACATTGATGTAAACACTCATACAAAATTGAACAAGTATCAAGCACACAGTTGTCAAATGTTTCAAACAAAATAGAAGAGAGGGTGACTGGAAAGCAGTGTTGTTGCGCCGCAGCTGACGTTTCCCAAAACTTCTCAGGAAATAAAATCGTTCAACAGGCTGACGACCATACCTGTAACCGGGAATTGGACCTGGGGGGGGGGGGGTGAGCACTTTCTGGAGGGGGTGGTGGGTGGGGCGAAAAACTGGAGGAGGGACTGGGGGGGGGGGTCTGGGAATGAAAACAAATAGGCATTTTTGGTCAATTTTTAGTCAAAAATACAGTGTAAAACCTTAAAATAGGTACTTTTTGGTCAAAATACATGGTAAATAACGCAATATAGACACTTTTCGGCCGATTTTTGCTCGAAGCACTGTACGAAACGCATTTATTTTTCATTAAAGTAGTAGAAAGTTAAGTCTGGGGGGCTGGGTGGAGGACAACCTGGGGGGGAGGGTCAGTGGCGTACCAGAACTTGATTTCGGGGGGGGGGGGGGGAGTCCAATCTCCGCCAAATTCTCAATTTTGCAACAGGGGGGACCCTGTCGAATTTTTTTCGAGATTACGCCATTTCGGCTGGGGAAGCTTTAGACACTCTCTCATCCAATCTGTTTACACGCTTTGCGCTCGTTTGTTTGACTATATTCACACCAAAACGTTAGCAATGTTGTCAAAGCGGTCGATTTCCGTGCTCAAAATAGCGCCGCAGGCAAATTTTTTAGAGTAGCATAACGAACTTTCACGGTTTTCAATGCAAAACAATGCGCCGCAGGCGAAAATTTGGCTCTTTAGTGTCGTTTTCATCATTATTTGCATTGAAATTGAGAGAAATGCCCATATCGGCACTATGCAACAGAGGGTACGGTACCAAGTTAAAAAATTTTAGCTTCGGAGAATTTCGGGGGGGGGGGAAGCTTCCCCCCCTTGGCTACGCCACTGGGGAGGGTTGAGGAGGGTGTGGGTAGGGCCAAACTCAGCATCTGGGGGAAGGGACCCCCCAAACCTCACCCCAGTTACAGGTATGCTGACGACTACGTGGGCAGACGTTGAATAAGAACGGACCCTCTTTGAATTCCTCCGTCTGCGTGTAGTGTTCGAGCGCGACGAGCTCGACGGCGGCCAGGGCGGTGCCGACGACGAATCGGTGCGTCCTGCCGTCGCCCAGCGACTTCGACAGCAGACTCGCCTCGATGCTGCGCTGCAAACAAGAGCACACCATCATCCCTTCACTACTACACGAGACAACCGCCCCCCCCCCACCCCAACAACCTCGGTAGGATTGGGAATGGGCAGGTCGCCGAAATCCGGCTCGTTGGGCAGCTTGGCGACCGAGCGACGTCTTGCCGGTTTCGCCTTCGACTTGGCCGCCGCCTTCTTGCCGACTCCGTTAGCTGGGGCTTTCGCGGGAGAAGCTAGCTGGGCGCGTAGACGCTGGTACCTCAATCAGCATCGCAGCATGATCAGCAGGAGAGAAAACGAAATTGCTACGCACGATTGTCAGAGTGGGTGTGCTAGGGCCAGTACCTGTCGTAGAGCGCCAGTTTCGCCTGGTTCCTGACGAGCGGGTCGCGGCAGGCGGTCGCGATTGCGTCTGCTGCCTGAACGACTCGTGAAGCTGTGCGGGCGGAGTGGGATCTGTCCACCTGCTTGGTGAGCTTCAGATGACAGTCGAGGTTGAGGGCAAGTCGCTCGTACCACCGGCCCCGGTAGTCTGGCAGCCACTTGTCCGAGTGGCGGCGCGTCAGCAGCCAACGGAGCTCGCCCACCGCCTCCGAGTACTTGCGAGCCTTCTGAGTCACCGAAAGAACTTCTGGGTTGTTGGTTGCGGTTGGCCGGCACTGGGGATGGGGGTAACTGTGCTACGAGGGGAAAGGGGTCCCGGATCCAAAGGTGTGGTGGGAGGAGCGGAGGGGAGTGGGTGCCAAGCCAAGTACGGAATCATTTTGCACCAAAATAGCGGCTAAACGGTACTTTTTTATCGAAACAGGGTCAACTTACCGTTGTTTTCGCGTATTTTCATCGGTCAGCGGGGGTAGCGCATGTGGTTGACTAGCCCACCTGTAGAATGTCGACTCGATGCCAGACGATCCTCGTGAGCACCCAGGGCGCGGTGAATCGGCGCAGACACTCGGGCAGCGAGGTGTAACTGAATCGTGTTGGTGCTCGACGTCGACGCCTGCGCCGAGACGACTCCGACTCACTGGTCCAGATCTTGCGCTGCGCTCTTGAAGAGGCGCTCCTTGGCCCTCTTGCCCAGCTCGAGCACGAGCGCGCAGTTCTCGGCCCGCAACTGCGACCGGCCCACCTCGCACTCCAGCTCGCTTGCGCTCGCGTAGCTCAAACAGCGACGCGAGAGCACCTCTAAGGACAGAAATCGTTCCATTCACAGCAGAGGCCTACTCGAGCAGCTGGGCGTGAGTGGCGTAGAGCCTTGGAATAGTGCCTTTTGTCGACTCGCTACCCGCCTGAAGGGGGAAGACTCTCTCGCCCGTTTCAATCGTCCTCAGGAGATAGCTGCAACAGTCATCAGTGATCATACCTGTAACTGGGGGGGGGGGGCTTTGGCTACCTGTTTTTGCAGCACCCTCCCCCCCAATTTTTCCAAAGGATTTTCATGTCTAAAACGATAAAAGTGAGCAAATGTTGGTGATTTTTAGTGCTATATGACCATAAGACAGCTAAATAACACTATTTAGAGCCTATTTATACCCAGTTTTGACTAAAAAAGTGCCAGTATAAGTAACAAATCGTCGGCTACCCCCCCCCTCCCCCCGCCACTCTGCCAGACCCCGTTACAGGTATGTCAGTGATACGCGATCAATTTTGCGGTACAGAGCAAAAGTGCGTTAAAAACCAACAGCAAGTTCTGGGCCAAGTTGAGTCGCGGCTGGTCGATGGTCTGCACACTGTTCATTTCCATGGGCGAGTAGGCGTGGAAGCAAGCGACGAACATGAGGTACACATCCGTGGGAATGCGATAGCACTCTCCCAGCAGAGACAAAGCCCTGAGAACGGAGCGACATTTGTCGCCAACATAAACAAAGACAAACCACAGAACACGGTACTTTTTGAGCATGTTCTGCGATAAGGAAACGTCGAACAGACCCTTCTGCTTGCTGAGCTTCTGCAAGTCGACCAAAATGTCGCGTTTCGACTTCGAGTGGTCCACTTTGAAGGTTTTCGCCAGCGAACGCGTTTGCTCCAAATTTAGAATCAGTAACGCCTCGTTGACGTGTTCCATCTTTGCTGAACCTAAAAAAGGTAGATTATGATTTTGAGTAAATGTACAGCGGGATTGACTCAACCGGTTTCGAGAAATCCCACGGCGGCGAGCTCATTTAGCTGCACAGACAAATCCTTTGAAATTGAATCGTACGACAATTTCGATCGACCCAACCACCGTTTGGGGCGATGTCGCAGAAACAACCGCGCGAACAGCTGCTGAGACGCTTCTAAATGAGTCGGAACTTGTCGTACGGCTCTGGACTTGCCGGAGAACAAAACCACCGGACGAGACATTCCGAAATGTATGTACCTCAGTGACTGTGGTGCACCCCACCCACCTCGGAGGTTTGACCCCTCCCCCAAATGGCAACACGCATACCTGTATGGGGGTGGGGAGCGACGTTGGGTGGAGTGAGTCCACAGGAAATTGTCTCAACCACTACAAAACACCCTCCCCCAGAATGTTCATAACATTCTTTCAACCTGTTCCCCCCCCACACTCGGCCAGAGCCGGTTACAGGTATGATGGCAAACCCGGGAGTTGGTCGAACTGTTCGAAGAGCAGAAGATGAGCGCGAGACCAGAACGTCTGTGGATATGCCAGTCGGACGGTTCTCAGAACGTCCGCGAACAGACGCTGGTGATAGGGCCCGTCGTCGCTCTCGCCCTGTTGACCCTCCCTTGACGCCGACGAGTCGACCTCCTATAATCCGAGTTTGGATACTCCCTCAGAGTTCTTCAATCCCTGTTTCAGCGCACGTTTTCCAAATTGCTTATGTTGCTAGCGGCGCTATTGCTGCGACTGTTCCCAGCTGGCTGTTGTTCGTCGTCGCTGAATGACTGCTCGTTCGGTATGGGCTGTTGAGCGTCTGCTGCTGCCAGAACGCTTTTCGAGTCGACGCTGGCTTGCCTCTGGCCACCACCAGCACTACTGCCTGCAGCTGTTTCGCATTTCGGTTGCTTCTTCGCTGGACTGCAAGGCTGCTTCGTGGGTGGCCGAAAGCGACGTGGGGCTGATTCCCTGCTTGCCGCGGCCTCGTCGAGCTGTGTTGGGCACTCGGACAAGAATTGAACGTCCTCTTGGAGGACACCCTTGCCGCAGCCGTCCACATGGCGTTGATACACGGAGCTGGCCACCCGCGCGCCGCACAACACGCACTCCTTGCCCTCCAGCTGACGCCTGCGAACGCGTCAATCGTCAATCAAGCACCACTCGCACCCCAAGGAGGCGCGAAACAAACTTGAAGGCCGCTTGAATGGTTTGAGCGGGCTTGACGACGGCCTCGGCAGACTGAGAAGTCGACTTCTTCACGGGATTTTTAAATTTGGCGCGTTGCTGCTTAGAAGGCATCTTTTGCGGAACTTTTCTACAGCTTTTCTCGGCACTTTTCGAGCGGTGATGATAGGAACGAGACAGACTCGAGGGCAGCTGCCGCCGCTGCAAGCTTTGCCGCAACAATTTTTACTTTTCCGCCGACTACAAACAGTTGATATTTTGAACACTACGGCCACGCACCAAACATTTTAGGTGCCTGCCATTGGGTGCCAGTTGAAAGGCACGCACGCACGCGCAATTTCAAACTTTGTACACTGAGAGTTTAATTCTATGCTATGTTTGGGGTTTTGCTGCTTAGGCTTAGGTTTAGGCTTAGGCTTAGGCTTAGGCTAAGGCTTACGCTTAAGCTTAGGCTTTTGCTTAGGCTTTGGCACCGAAATGTTTTAGGGTGCGTGCCTTTCCGGGTGCGTGCCTTTCAGGGTACGTGCCTTTTAATCGTAACCCTGCCATTGGTATGTTACCACTACTATAAGCTAAATGCTGGTACGGTATGTTGTGTGGAGTGGGATAACCATGCAGTGTGTTGAAACTGATGAACTTGTTGCAAGAGTACTGGAAGACATATATTGTCACACAAAGAAACTTTTTTTTTTGTGATTTATATTGTGCACTGATTTGCAAATTGTAGCTCGCCTGGTACCTCGCCACCACGCAGTAGCGAGAGCATATTCCAGGCAAGAGTTTCGGACACAACATTGCGGATAAAGTACGTGAAATAGCTCCAACATGTTCAATTTACATACAATTTAAACTTTACATACCCTGCACTTTCCGGACGTTCTCTTGAGTGTTTCGAGCAACTGAAGCAAGGGCAGCGTGCGCCTGCGACCGCACATGCGGAGGGTCGCCAAAACGTCTGTGACCGAGAAGATGTGGCTGAAGAAAGCGCGCGAACCTCAGCTAATATTGGAGACGTGTGCTGAGACTCGTTTGCCCAATCGTTTCTGTGGCGGCTGTGTTGCTGCAGCCTGTCATGCAAACGTTCTCGATGTAGCTCACTCTCTAGGACACAGGCGCGCGGGAGGAGCAACTGAAGCGCCGTGTCTGTCTAGCACTGCTCATGGCTCATGCTGTTCATACAATATTTAATTAATGTACAATACCTAGGTTGCTCGGCTGCTAAGTTGTGCCTCTACATGGATAGATGCTCTAGCGTTGCTATCCTAGCGCCTATGTATTCGCTACAACATAGAACATACATGTAGGCTACAACAACCACAGAACGACGCAATGCCTATTTTCGCCATTTCGTCTTTGTCTGTTGTACATGTAGCGCCGTCGTCGCCTGCTCGTACCTTATGCTCATGCGTACGACAAGCGGACGAAATTATCTTCCACTCATTCCATTCATTTGTATTCCCAGCGGACGTTATGAAATCCCATTGTGGCTTTCGTGAGAACAGCAACATCGCAGAATAGAACAACATTCGCCGCCTGCAGGTGCATTGTAAGAACTGTACTTATACATGAAATGCTTGCAGATTCATGCTTGCCGAGCAGGTTGCTAAAATACCTAAGCTACTTGCATAAATGCACAATTGGAGCTTACGTTTTTCAGACTGGCAGTGTATGTAGTAATCGTTTGATTTACAGTGCCGCGACATTGACCAGAATATTGGATTACCCTAGTGCTTCATCTTCATCATTCCTAATACATATATCATGGTGAGGAAAAACGCTTGCAGCATTCCTTTCCCTTCCCTTAAATCATCCCATGCGTTAAACGCCTTTGAACGTGACGCCTTCAACGATCAAGCAAAGTTTTGCGTGATGTTGTGGGAAGCTGTTGTATGTATGTTGCATTACTCCACGAAGTGATCTAATGTTAAACCGAATAGAAAGAAGGAAAATACCAGGTGCGGTATGTTCCTCTAATAATTGCTCCGAGCAGTGGGAGGCACGCCGCTATGTGATAGGCAATATATAGACAGCAGGAAAAGCAGTAGGTACTTTCGAGCTTTGGTTGTATTTGGAGTCCTGTAAAACACGTTCAAAAAAGATTTACCTACAAAAGTGTAGTTGTCATTTGAAAATGTTTGCTAATGTTTCAGAAGTCGGAGCCAACGCTCGTCCTGCTAGCAGCCGTCGCGTCGGCCGTAGTCTTCGCCAACGCTGACCACAAATCCTGCTGGGGAAATCTTGAGGTATATACGCGTTGTAGGCGCGATTTCAAAAGCCAAAGCGATTTTGCTGTCAAAATTTCTCAGCGGTTTGGTCAGTTTTTCCTAATTTAATAACTGATTTGCCGTTAATAGTTGCTGAAACGTCTGATATTAATGGGCGCAGGCGCTGTGTTTACACAACATAAGTGTACCTCCACTTTTGGCCAAATAAGGCACGGCGTAACATAACCTCCTACCCCGGGGCACTATTGGAGGAGAAAGGGGGGTTATGTTTTTAACCACTCCATAGCCGGGTTGTCGAGAACTGTTGCCTAGTTGGCTCTCCCATAAAACGTTGGGCCGGTTCAAGTCTCACTTCCAAACAGCATGTCGAGACAAGGTGCAAGACCGCGATGGTGACGGACAAGGAGAAGGCGCCGGTTTTCGAGATGGTTGAGTGTGACACGCTCTGGGGTGGAGACGACGCCATCGATTTCGTCTATTGCGACGACTGTGAGTCGCCATACAGCAGGTAGCGCTAGTGGAAGCTAGTGTTGGAAGCTCCAGCCAGTCTCAAGAGTCAGAGCGTGGAGTGAGTAGCAGTACCCTGCACGTAGGCCGTCATGCTCGTGCGCACGCGTTTTGCGCACAAGAGCACGTCGGAATTGGCCTTTAGGTCCAAACCCCAACGAGGAGGAAGTGAAGAAAATCATCAACCAAAAAGTGATGGATGGTGACGGATGCGTGATAGTGACGCTCGACTGCAACGGGGTGGTGAGCAGTCGGCCTTGCCCGACGGCCCCGACCAGTTGATTCGTCGCCCGACACTGCTCGCTCTACGCACAACCTCGGACGAAGCAGTCCCAGCAAGACGAGCGAATATCGTGTTCTGTTTTGTCCTTTATCCTGGCACTCCGGTACCTCTATCTGCACTACCCATACTGGCTCGATTCTCTACGTGTTTCGCGCAGACTTTGCTACATGTACCTTTCCATCATCGTTACACCTTGGGATAGAATTTAGTGAGGGTTACTATATCCTGTTGCTACCTAAATAAATGTACACACGTACATATAACTAGCCAAAGCCAATTTGGTGTCCAAAGATTTCGGTAAAATCCATTTAGACACGGGTCATCATTATGTCGCTTTCAGTATGATGACGTTTTCAACCAAATTTCGTGATGACAAAGTTAAATTTCGCGCGCTGCGAGCGTCCCATTTGGACCGAAAATTGGTGAGATTGCGACTCACGCCATCGACTTCGCGACTTTTATCAAAAGTTTTACCCAGAAGTCTGTTTGCTACTTGAGCCCCAACGCTATGAGTTGCATGGAAGGTATCAGGGTATCAGGGAGGGTGGAGGGACGCGCACCCCGACGCTAAAGCATATCCAAATGGAGGATGAGGGATGAAGCCATTCTTGCTTCTGACCATCTAAAGCATCTTATGGTCCTGGGTGCGGGTGGGGTTTGGAAAAATTGAGGGTGGGTGGGTGTACATGCTGATAGTTGTCGTCGTTGGCCATGTTTATTATGTTAGGTGGTGTGGTCTGGACCTAACGAGTTGTGCTTTGGACCAATTTACTTTTACAGTGTATTTTTAAACTAAAATAATAGGCCACGCGTACAATAACGACGTGCAATATCACCAGTACGTCGGTATGTCAATCATTCTAACAGGTGTATAAAGCTGCATGATGTGTCGGGTGAAGTGCCCTACATTCAAGGCAACTTGCTTTTATTGATATCGGTTCGAGTTTGAATTGCGGTCGCACCGTATTGCAGTATGCATGCACGTTTTTTCAGTATAGACTCGTTCACGCGTTTTTTTGAATTTCACGTTCGACGTTGTACTGTCGGTTAAAATTGGTTGAAGTAATGACGTGTGAAACGTCTGTCCGGGACCCGTCGATTTCGTGGAATCAGAGCCCGGCGGCGTCGGCCGCACGAGCGCGGAAGAATAGGCGAAAACCAGGGGTATGGTGGTGGCTGTGGCTTTCTTTTTTTACTTGCATAATGCATACCATCTAGATTGGAGTTTCAGCCCACTCAACCGAGTCCCCTGACTGTGGCGGCGCTGAAGGCCGACGGCGCCAAGAATACGCCGCCCCTTCTCAGGAGGCGTCGCGTCCTCTCCGGGGAAGAAGCAGACAGCGCGAAAGCTGACTCCCAAGCGTCCGTTGGCGATTCTCCTACTCCCAGTGCGTGCGTCGACATTCGGCGACGCTCTCTGAAGCGCTGCAGTCATTCGGACGTCAGTCCCAGTACTCCACGAGTCGTGTCGCGCCGCAGAAAGCTGTCACAGCGGTTTCTCGGCTCCGAATCCAGTGAACGGCCCCAGAACAACGGCCAGCCTCAAATGTCGACATTGCCCCTCTCCAAATCAAGTCCTCCCACGCCCAGAAAGGCAATGAGCTTCGCCGCTGCGGCGGACGGAGGCCCAGACTCGGACAGCGACGACGAATCCGCCTTTGAGAGGCTGCTAGCAAGTCAGGACTTTGTGCGGCGAATCGACAGGATTTCCGAACAAATTCAATCCCAAGACCGCATTGCAGCGCCTCTGGAAATCTTGGGAAGTAGGCCTGTACATAAGTCGCGAAATGAACGAACGGACAAATATGTGCGTGTGTAGCGACGTGTCTTAATAAATGCTCTACTCTGCTCTTGATTGGCAGGTTCTGTTGGTCGTTCTCGTCGTTACTAACTATGCTGTTGCGCTGTTTCGCTTTCCTCGAACGTGAAATCAAGCAACACTGACAGGGAAGGGATGAATTGCGCTGCGCGCACGCTTCGCCGTCTGCAGTTGCGGTTCCAGTCGACAAGCGCCGATGCTGCTCCAGCCAAACGTGTCGGCCAGCCCGCGTTCGAAAAATTAAAGAAACCACCCGCTGCAAAGCGTTCTATCAAGTATCGATTTAGTGGCTTTCAGTTGTTGTGGTCTCATATGCCACGCATGTAATGTAGGTATGGAACCATGTTGGACCACCATACAACTGCCGTGCTCGCCCGCTACCACGGCCGGCTGCGACGGATCCGCTACACGAAACTCGTGAAACCGCCTGTCAGGTGCGCCGCTGTATACAGCTGCACCCTCTGCTCATACCTGTAACCGGGTCTGGCAAAGGGGGGGGGGGGGCTCAAAGGGGGG
Source organism: Paralinhomoeus sp. GSCO2_6 (assembly GCA_030248085.1). NCBI lineage: Eukaryota > Metazoa > Nematoda > Chromadorea > Monhysterida > Linhomoeidae > Paralinhomoeus > Paralinhomoeus sp. GSCO2_6. The sequence continues at coordinate 2,673 of JASAMY010003402.1, read as the reverse complement.
GGGGGGGTGCCAGAGCATAAAGTGGGAGGAGGGGGGGGGGGTAGCCGACCACTTTGACTTATGCTGGTACTTTTTGGTTACAACCAAATGGGTATATAAATAAGCTCTAAATAGTGTTATTTAGCTGTTTTATGGTCATATAACACTGAAAAGCACTGAAAAGCACCAGCATTTACTCACTTTTACCATTTTCGACATGGTGAAAATATTTGGGAAAATTCTGGGGGGTGGGTGTTGGAAAAATAGTGGGGGCCTCAAACCCCCCCCCCCCAGTTACACGTATGCCTCTGCTACAATCAATGCAGATGTATATCTGTGATGCGCGCAGCATTTTTTGACTTCACCGTCCTCTCCTCCACACTGCTTCTCCTACCTCCGAGTCGACGTATCCTACCAAAGGACTCATTTGCAGTGAAGTTCTTATGGTCCTTTCGCCTCCCCCCCACGTTTGGCTTTTTGAACATCTCACACTTTCAAAGTGCCCCCCCCCCCCCTTAAGTGCGAACCCCCGCCCGCTCAGACTGGGCCAGTTGCAGAGTTCTAGAGGGGTGGATGTGGACAGTGTAGGGGCGGTGCGTGCAGGTGTGCGCCGTCGTCGAAGGCGCTCCAGTGGGCGGACCGGTACTGCTTCCCCAGCGTCACGGTGCTGCTGTCGGCGACGACCGAGGAGGCGAGTCGTGTCCGTCTCGAGCGCTGGCAGCAGCGCCAGATCGACGCGCTCGGCTGGCACGGCTACCTGCGCCTCATGCTGCGTGCGTGCGTGCGTCCCTCTCGCGCCTCACGAACATTCATCTCTCTCCGTCTTTTCAGAGAAGCGCAAAACGGGCACGGACTTTCACGGGGCCGCTAGCAGTTTCCTGAAGGAGAATCTCACAGACGTCGCTGAGCGGAAAGACAGCTATGAGAAGCTGCTCGAATCGCTGGACGGAGACGCTCGGCGAGTGCGCGCGCTGCTCGCGTCGACACCTCGAGTCCGACAACTCGGCCTGCTGGCTGTTTCAGCAATTATTTCCAGTCGCTCGGCGACTTCCTGCTTCAGACCAACGACTGCAGTGCGTCGGAAGAGTTCTTCACTCACTGGAAGCTCTGCTACAAGGGCAAGATAGACGCCGTCGCAAATTATCAGTTCGTGGTTTGGCTTAGCGTACTGGTTTTGTACTTGGTTTCGTCGTCGCTTGCTTTGCCGTGGCAGGAACCACAGATACTTGGTCGAGTTCAAGACGGCCGCTTCGGACTCGTTCAAGAGCAACGTGCGCAGCGTCGACGGCCTCTTCGGCGACCCTATCCAGCTAGCTGCCTACGTGGGCGGCGTCAACTCCGACGCCAGTCACAAGGCGCGGGTTGGAGCTATACATTTGACTGGGGACGCCTACTTCCTTCCACCCCCCCCCCGCTCCGTAGTCGCAACGTTGCCCTCTTTTCGGCCTGTAGTCATACAAGTTAGTGTTTTGTTCACCCCCCCCCTCTTGTATGTGGTGCCGACCCACCCCCTGTCCATTGCGGTGAAAAAGCATTTCACCAATACCCCCCTCCCATCCACAATATATCTTAGGCCCTTCCGACAAGTATGATCTCGGCTCGGGACGCCCCCCCCCAGATCGAAACCCGGTTACGTGATGTATGTCGGAGTGCGTTTGTTTGTTGTGCAGAGGCTCGCAGCCGAACCGTTTCAGGTGCAGCGAGGCCTCATCGTCGTCGCCCGGCAGTGCGGCTCGCCCGCGACCGTCTTCGAGTTGAACGAAGGCAGGCGACACTCACTCGGCTGTTGCGGCTGTTGCTGTGGCGGTGGAGAGTGGTCGGAGAGAGCGGTGCGTTGCAGGCGAGCTGCAGGAGTACTGGGGGCAGTGGCTGCACCGACTCGAGCTCTTCTGGCAGCGCATGAACGCCATCGACGAGGACAGCGCGGAACTGCACGACTTTGTGGCCAATCCCCTGCACTGACTGTACATTCCCTGTGGACGTCCGCCGATATGATGACTTGCTATACGGTGCCTGCGTGCGTGCGGTGTACGGTCATTCGAGCACATACAACTGCCGATGTACCGTATACAGCAAATCAGAAGCTGCTGCTGCTGCTGCTTTGCGGGTGATTATGTAGTACCAATCGGGATTAAAAGCAGTGCGATGATGTGCAGACATTTGTGTCTTCTGCGGAGGTGAGGTGTTCCACTTGGAACGCGTTTTACGTACAGGTTATTGCACGTATGTCGTGTGTGTCGCGTGTGTGTCGTTTGTATACACTACTTTGCATATGCAAATATTTGAATTACGGTGCCAGTACTTGTTTTGGCGTTACATAAAATACACCCCCAACACCCCACTGCCAAAACCTAAGCCTAAACGAAGCGAAAGCCTAAGCGAAAGCCTAAGCCTAAACGAAAGCCTAAACGAAAGCCTAAACAAAAGCCTAAGCGAAGCCTAAGCCTAAACCGCAAGTGGGGGTGGCGGGGGTGTTGTTTATCTAACGCCCTTGTTTTCGAATTATGTGTTACGTAAAAGACACCGTCACTGCGCGTTTGCACCTGTCATAACGTAGAACTGGTGTTTGATTAGCTCTTATCGAGAATAAGCCATCGAGACCCAGAAGCCTAAAAAAGCGCCTAAAACGTTTCATTTGAGATCTCGGTGTTGTCGTTTTTTAGTTAACGCATTCAAATTATTCGTTCACTTGTG